>JZSA01007138.1:0-25575 GCA_000956155.1 Cotesia vestalis | reverse complement strand
ACTCTCTGCAGGAACTTTAGTGATGGTCAGATCCGTGGTTTAAGGCAGCTGTTAGCGCCTGTTCCTTGATTGGGCCCTTTGGTTGGTTCTCGCAGCGGATGGAGTAGGATGGATTTAGGCTGCTTATATTACGGGCTTCTTATTTTGTGAAATGAACTTGATGAAAACTGATTTCACTTTTACTCAGATTTATTTTTATAAAAATTGAAACTTAAACTTTCACAAATTGATTTTTATGTAATTTATTTTAATGAACTTAAATGATTTAATTGAGCTAACGTCCTCCAGTCCCCCGTAGGGTAAATTGCGCAAATTTAGCTTTTTAGAGATGTTTTGTTTAAACTTATTGCCCGGATCCTCGCCTAAGTGCAGGGCAAATTAGAACTTTGAGATTCCGGTTCTCTAAATAATTAAAACTAATACGTAGCCTGCCGGTTGAACCGAGTCTGAACTCGTCTTAAGTGCAGGGCAAATCAAGATAGAGACTTGTACAAGGCACGGGTCCGTCAATTAAACGCGGAAGTCGAATTAATTGCTCAAAGACAAGGCGTTGGCTGTTGATCGCCTTTTTAAATACTCGCGGTGCTGAGATTGCAGAAGTCCCCGCTAGTCAACCAGCAGTCGCGTAGCTTATATTTTACTGTGGCTTTCGCGCATGGAGAAGTCTTCCATCTGCGCGGGTGATTTAAATTTAAAAGAAAAATTTTGGGGTGGACATAACTTTAGCATGACAACTGGCGAGATCGTCAGCGCAATATCTGGAATGATTTAACACAACCTTTAAGCTCATATGTATTTTTTTTTTTGAAATATTTTTATCTTGGTTTAGCAATCCGATTTTTATTCTTTACCATGCTATTGGCTTCAGGTGCTTGCGAGAAACAAAACAAATTCATTTTTTTTTCAACCAATAAGAGAACTTGGCTCCGCCTACCTTTTTTCTTTGTCTTTCAACAAAACCGAATTCCGGGCCCTAAATATGAAAAACGATATTTTCTACAATAAAATCTAGAAGTATTTTTTGCTCAGACAAACCCAAAAAAAACTTACAGGATAATTTCGGTGAAAAACTGGAAATTTACTAAAGAATTGAGTTTTCCATAGTGATTATTTTCTGCTGACCTATGTAAGCTTAAGTCTCAAGAGGTAATTATAGAAAAAAATATTCTCTACAAAAAAGTTTTGTATGATTTTTTGCCTAGTTTAGCCCAAAAGAGCTTACAAAACAATTTCGATCAAAAACTTTAAATTTACTAAAAAATTAAGTTTTCCATGGTAATTTTTTTTTGCTGACCTATATAAGCTCAAGTCTCAAGTGGTAATTATAGAAAAAAAAATTCTCTACAAAAAAGTATTGGATGATTTTTTGCCTGGTTTAGCCCAAAAAAACTTACAAAATAATTTCGATCAAAAACTTTAAATTTAAATTACTAAAAAATTAAGTTTTCCATGGAGATTTTTTTCTGCTCACCTATATGAGCTTAAGTCACAGGTGGTAATTATAGAACAAAAAATTTTCTATAAAAAAGTATTTAATGATTTTTTGCCTAGTTCATCCCAAAAAAAGGTACAAAACAATTTCGATCAAAAACTTTAAATTTACTAAAAAATTAAGTTTTCCATGGTAATTTTTTTTTGCTGACCTATATAAGCTCAAGTCTCAAGTGGTAATTATAGAAAAAAAAATTCTCTACAAAAAAGTATTGGATGATTTTTTGCCTGGTTTAGCCCAAAAAAACTTACAAAATAATTTCGATCAAAAACTTTAAATTTAAATTACTAAAAAATTAAGTTTTCCATGGAGATTTTTTTCTGCTCACCTATATGAGCTTAAGTCACAGGTGGTAATTATAGAACAAAATATTTTCTACAAAAAAGTATTTAATGATTTTTTGCCTAGTTCATCCCAAAAAAAGGTACAAAACAATTTCGATCAAAAACTTAGAATTTACTAAAAAATTAAGTTTTCTATGGTGATTTTTTTCTGCTGACCTACATAAGCTTAAGTCTCAGGTGGTAATTATAGAAAAAAATATTCTCTACAAAAAAGTATTGAATGATTTTTTGCCTAGTCTAGCCCAAAAAAAGTTACAAAATAATTTCGATCGAAATCTTAAGATTTACCAAAAGAATTGATTTTTCCATGGTGATTTTCTTCTGCTGACCTATACAAGCTTAAGTCTCAAGTGATAATTATAGAAAAAAATATTCTCTACAAAAAAGTATTGAATGATTTTTTGCCTAGTCTAGCCGAAAAAAAGTTACAGAACAATTTCGATCAAAAACTTAAAATTTACCAAAATTTTTTTTTATTGAGTCACAAATTTAACCTGAAAAAAATCATTGTCACTTTTCTTCCATTTCTTTAAAAAGATCTGTGTTTTTTTTTCTAATTTACATGTTTAGAATTTTAATAATCCAAAACATATTTATGTGTAACCTCAATATGATGTATTTACCCACGTGTTACACGTCTAACCTGCTCTGACAGCTCTGACTCGCATGAATTAAGCTTCTGACATTATAAACTCGCGGAATATGGAATTGGAATAAACAAATCAACAGCCAATCAGAATTTTTCTTCGAATTTACGCGAATTCTGGGCGAACTTCCCGGCTCTACTGATGAGTAATTTTGGAAACCCTCTCCGTTTAATTTCTTTTAATTGTTCAAATTTTAGGTTAAACATATGAAAGCTCATTTGAAACGCAGCGAGATTCCGGGCCCTATCTATCACTTTGCACATCAAAGATCTACCGACTTCCAAAAAGTAGGAAGTCAAGGACCAATGGGTAACAAGCGATCACAGACTCATTGTAATGTAACGGGTGTTAATAGTTCGATTTGGTCGCCAATTAATAAGATGGTCTATTAATAGATGTTTTATCAATTGGGTGCCACCAGGTTTTATAATGGTTCCTGGAATCAACCAAAACATGAGATATTCTTGAATTCAGGGAAGAGAGATAATCAAACTAAGCTGAGAAATAAACAAATTAATTAGTAACAAGAGATCTCAATTTATTAACAACAATTTTTCCGGATATTAACAATTAACAATTTGAATATTCATACACACACAATTTATAGCGTATCTCGGCTTTTTATGTAACCACCGGGTCTTACTTAGTAACTAACTACGGCTTGACTTAAATCACCGCAGATTATTAAAATCAAATCCCACCGGAATGAAAAAAACTAATGAACCCCACCGGGGTGAATCTTAGGAACTAACCACGGCTTGACTCAAATCACCACGGATCTGGTTTCGAGGCAGAGGGAGACTAGGCGCCTTAAGCCTTATCTCGAAACCGAGATTAATCAACTGCGAACAACTACTACAGCTAATTAACCAGTCAACCAGCCATTCACTCATTCATAACCAACGAATTAAAATAATCTTATAACACACACACCTTTTCAATTTCTATCTCGAAACAATCCCAAAATTTAATTTAATTCTTTCTTATAAAATAAATTCCAAAATCAAATTTAAATTCAAATTATACTTTACATCCTATTAAACAATTATTCGGAATTAAATTCATTAGTTAAAATTTTCCATCAAAAAGAGTTATTATTTTAACGTTCGGGTTGAAAAATTTTACTCTCGACCTTGGGTGTCCTTGTCTTACACATGGCGGGATGCTCAACGCTAGCACTCTCCACCACTACGCTTACGTTTGATAACGTTGCAGAAATTTCTCCCATTTGAAACGATGATAAAATTTTATTATTAAATTTTATTTTACTAATTAATTCTTTAGAAAAATTTATGTCACGAAATTTTAATCCAATTTAATTACTGATGACTCATTTCATTACAATAGTAATGACAGACTATCACTGATAGGTCTATGCATGCATTATGTTGCCCAGATGAGAACGTAGACAGCTCAGACTCAATGTTGTTGAGTAGAATGAGGTTGTTGGACAAAATGAAGTCCTCCATGATTTAACCACTTCTGTCTGAGCGAGTTTTCTTAGGCTAAGACCTGACCGTCACATCCTTGTCCGAGGTAGGAAATCGCACGTTGGCGTCGTACATATTGATTACGTAAAACTGGCCTACCTTGTTGGTTATTTGACACATAGCGTAGTGTGTCGTGTTTAGGTGCGCTAGGTTTAGGCATTCTGTGTTTCTCTCAAGGATGACCGAGCCCGTCATGATGCGAGAGTAAATTGAGTCGCTACCGATGATTCTTGCTGTCGTGCCAAAGACAGGGATCTTTCCATCACGGCTGTAGAGTTCGTGCACGGTTAGTATGCTAATGCTGCTCTTGGTGGCGTGATCATACAGTTCATCACACTCTAAGGTTTTGTTTATCATGTTCAGCTGGGCTATTTTGCATGTTTCGCTTTCTGTACTGACATTCCCACTCATGCACTCCACAGCGTTGATTTTCTGCCTGAGGTTTTTCCAGACTTCTGGTAAGGCGTAGTTTCCTCTAAATGTCTGAGTCTTGTTAGCTTGGTCTGCTCTGAGTAAGTCGCATCATCTCCGTAATCGGATGCACACTTCTTTGGTATCCGCTGGCATAGATAGTTTTTGGATTTGGTTTTGTTTGTTGTTAATAAGTTCCATTTTTGTTCTCACGAGTCATATACAGTGATAAATAAGAGAGCTTTCACTCAGCATTTCTGTTAGTGGAAACTGGAGGTCATCAACCAGAACCGGCACCGCCACGTTAGCGACAGTAGAACACCCCTCCTGCCATGCAGCCCTCATCACGTAGGTCCAACTTAGTTTTGGGGATTACTCAAGGTTTGAGGGTTCGTGAGGCCCTAAGTATAGTGAAGCTGCACTCTTCTGCGATAGTCTGTTGATATTGTAATGATCTATTCTTTATTTTATAAATACACCTTCGAGCCGCATATGTGACCATTAGGTAAACTACGAACTTTTGATTTTTCCCCTTTCACATTCGCTACACCACGGCTTCAGGCCCAAGCGAAGTAAAACCCTGCCCTCAAGCTCCTGTGCTATCGTCGAACAGTCGTTAATGGTCCTCGTCATTTGTCAATCTGTCTATTCTATTCAACGACTGCGTTAGCAAGCTAGCATTATTAGCTAGCCAGTAACCAGCGAGGCCCACGGGGAGGTGCGGCCGCACGACTACTATGTTGAGCTCAGCTTATCCTATCTCTTGTCTTGTCAACAGTCTCATTTGTCAGTCTGGTATACTCCCACACTTTGCGTAGGATGAACAAGTTCACGAATTTCGTCACGCTGGCAATGTTAAATTACGGCTGATAACCCAGAATACCGAAGTAATATCGAAAATTGGTTGAGGGTGCAACGGAGATTCCGTGTTTCGATACAAATGCGTACATGGAACGTTTAGGACGTCTTACGCAGTTACACGATTTAGTAACCGATAATTAAGGTCGTAGTTTTGAACGGCAGGCTACATACTACAATCGTTATTACCGAGATGAGCGATTCGCCGTAGGAGAAGTCGTGAAAGTGCAACAGCACCTCTTGTCGCGCGGAGCAACCGAATTTCGTCGAAGCTAACGCGAAAGTACTCTCAGGAGAACTACGTCGTGTCAGAAGTAATTTCTACCGTCATACACAAACTCGTCGGGCCAAATAATCGTCCAGCGAGACATTAGCACGTTAGAGCCTTTCGTCTGGTCAAACGGGAACCAGTAAACGACGGAAATAAATATTAAAAACCGAAGCTCGAACCCGGTATATTTAGTAATTGTAAAAGTATGTCATTGTAGCGTTGGTTATTATATTGCAGATGTCAGACTGTATGGAGCTAGAGCACCGAGCATTAGCGCGGATCAAGGCAATGAACCCTAGATTGTTTGCGGAGATACTCGCGGAGGAGAAGCGAGACGACCAGGCGAGAAGCTGCCGTATCGTGGCAGTCTGCCACCAGCCATTCACCCGCCATGATTGGGTGCAAATGCGCCAGCAATGGCCGCCACATCTCCGGCTGTCCAGAGCCGCCATCGCTGTAGGATGGCGCTGCAGCTGCTGCAATCGGCCGACGACCAAGGCACAGGAGTGCGTGGAGAAAGCAGAGGAGGTGCTGATCTGCCATCTCAGCAGAGCGCAACCCTATCTTTCATCTCTTCCGACCGGTGGTTGGAATAGTGGTGACGGGGAAACCACAGAGAAAACTCATGCCAGTACAGTTTGGCTACTGGAGCGACCCCCGGCGGTTGGTGTTGGAACTATTTTAACAACCGTCGGGGCTCGAACCCTCGCCTCACGGCATGATGTGCGACCGAACTACCGGGATAATGACTTAGTCCGCTCGGTCATCATGCCGCTCCCTCACACGACGGGCCAGACTGAAAAAACAGTCGCAGCAACAACAGCATCGAGGCAATCTCCGAAATCGACGTAGATAAAACAAGACTGTTATTATTATTTACTTTAAGATAGACTGCTTTTGTACATACTCTTGTAAATAGTCCCATACACCTACCTGTCCTCTCCCTTCCCCTTCCCTCACCTCACCTTTTACTTTTACAAAATCGCATCTATGGTTTTTTTAATTTATATTTATTTTTTTTTACCATAGTTTTATAAAAACATACGTATAATAACACAGTTATTAAGGAAAAATTGTTGTAGTTAAAATAAGGATACTGTTTTATGGTAAGACGCATCTCACGATGACAAACCAAAAATTATTTTTATAAAATTATAGTTTAAGTTGTTTAAGGACATTTGTTACTTATGTAAATTTGATTGTTAGAATGGATAAATAAATGACCTTTCAAGAACCAAAAAAACCAACCGCTCCCTCACACGATCAGCCAATTGTAAAACTGAACATCATAGGTAAATACTTTGAATCCATAAACTCACCGAGATACACAAATCAAGGCACACTGACCAAGCAATTTGCAGATACAGCAGCAGAAGACATAAAATCAAGAATAAAAACGAATCCAGCTCATTATCCAACGCAGAATCAGGAGTTACCGAATTTATTGCATACATATATACAATGAAGACAGCCAAGAATAAAACTTCATCAGGTATAGACAATATACCGATGATAGTTCTAAAACATCTGCCAACTTCAGTCATTAAAGATTATACCATAATCTTTAATAACTGCTTCAATCACTCTTAGTATCCAACACGATGGAAGAAAGCCAAGGTCATACCAATAAAGAAAAAGGATAAAGACCACCGCGATCGACGCAGTTTTTTAAGCTCTAAAAATTATTCTCTGTCACCAAAAATGATCCTAAAAGAAATATCGAAGTTATGTGAAAAAAACACTTTTTTCGGTTTTTTTTCGTTCACGATATCTCTTGAATGAATTAACCGATTTTAACCGGATTGGCGGCAACCGACGTGGTTTTCTAAGGTTGAGAGCTGATCAGTTTTTGAAATTGATCGGTGAAGCCGTTTAAAAGTTATTCCAAAAAAACCACTCCTGAAAAAAATTTTTTTCCTATTTTTTTTCAGATTTTTCTAAATTTCTCAAAATCTATCAGTCCGGATCGGTTTAAATTTTTAAGAAATCTAAGTTCAGTAAAGCTCTTTCGAATGGCACCAACCGCGATAAAATCGGTTCAACCGTTCAAAAGTTATAAAAGGTTTACACACACACACACACACACACACACACACACACACACACACACACACACACACACACACACACACACACACACACAGACATACATACAGACATACAGACAGCATCAAGGGAGTAGTCAGCGAAGCTTCCTGAGACCTTAAAAGGCCGAGATCTGATGAAAACTCGATTTTGGCAAAACGCTGTAAAACCAATAACTTCCCGATCTTTGAAAATTTTCAATTTTCTTAGCGGGAAGTTAAAAATCATGGCCCGAATAACGAAGGAGCCAAATGCGAAATTGAAACCACAGGTGATGAAAATCTGTTAAAATGTATTAATTGTGGAGAATATGGTCACACCGCATCATACTTCGGATGTAAATACCTGAAACTGGCCTAAGGTGTCAAACGACAAACATATGAAATTAAAAAATATGTAAAAAGAAATAAGATAAACACAATTTCACGTACTGTCAATCTAGAATAATCTTTTGCAAATATAACAAACAATACCTATGCTTTTCCACCTCTACCAGCAAGAAATAATAATAGAGGACCATTCAACGACCAACTCAGGCCCCAACAGAATAAAGAGGTACATAATCAACTGCATAATAATCTCAAACATTACACCAATGATAATAATATTTCATTAGTTGAGGCAATCCCGAACCAGTTCAAGACATCCGTAATGAATATCCTCACGGAGAAATTCTCAGAAATAAACAAAAAAATTACTGAAAATTCAAATAACATTAAATTTCTTATGGTTCAATTTGAATATGAATACTAATCAAATGCAACCATCACTAAATAGTAACAGAGAGGAAACTCTTATTTCCTCAATAAACACAATCAATATATGTGCAATAAATGTTAATTCTTTGACCTCAAATAAGAAAAGACATGATTTAGAAATATTTGTTAAAACATACAATATTGACATAGCACTGATCTCTGAACCAAACTTAACAGCAAACATAAATTGGCATTTAAAAATTACTACTTCATACGCAATGCTAGACCAAACGCAAAATTAGGGGGTGGAACTGCAATATTAATCAGCAATAAAATAAGATTTACACCTATCGCATACTCTAATGCACTAGGAAATAAGATAATAGAATACACACCTATTAAAATACACGGTAATTCAAATAATACTTTAATTATCTTCAGTATATATGCCACTTGTAACAAGAGGAAAACCTTCCTTGCTGAATTAAACAAATTATATGAAGATTTCAATCTACGAGCTGAAAACATTTTCTTCATAATAGCAGGGGACCGAAATGCAAGAAACATACTCTGGGGTGATAAGATACTAAATGAAAGAGGTGCCATTCTCAACAGATGGAGAAATGATAACGAGATACTAAATAAAACTACACTTTACACTCCAGATAAACCAACATTTCCTCGAGCTAGATCATTCTTGGATCTCTGTTTAGCAGACTCAAGAATTGAAATCAACAGACTATCAAACGAGAAGCTCATCACTTTCCCATATGATAGTGACCACAACGCTATCAGTTTTTCAATCAACTGCACTGATATAATTTCGAGCCTAGCTGAACCAATAACTCAATTGCCCAGGTTCAACTATAAAAAAACCAATTGGACCAGATTTTCTCAATACCTAAATGACAATTACACTGACGAAATTCCCTACGACAGGAACTTAACAATAGAAGAAATCGACAATAACATTAGCAAACTGGAACAACATATTGAAGACTCCACCTATGCAATAATACCCAGAATTAAAACTGACTACAAAAGAGGCTCTCAAAAATGGTTCTGTAACAGTTCAACCGAGGACATTTCAACCGCGACAGTTCAACCGCGACATTTCAACCGAGCGACATTTCAACCGACGATAATTCAACCGACGAAATTTTACCCGAACGACAGTTCAACCACATGATAGTTCGACCGATGACAATTCAACCAATGACTTTTCAACGAAGTGAAAAGTCCTTTCTCGTTTAAATTGGGTTCCGTAACTTTTAACATGCGCCTTTTTAACATGGTTTTTGTGTGTGTTTATTCAATATTAGACCAACTCATCCTAGTAAGACCAATAATGTCTTATGCAGCACCTATCTGGTGGAACGTAGGACCATCTGTAATGGAGAAATACAGAAAATTTGAAAGATCGTGCAAAAGAAAATGTCTCGGAAGATATCGATCACCTGAATCCAATTACCTCAAACACCTGAGTACTAAAGAAAAATATAACTTAGCAAACATACCGAGATTTGATAATTTTTGCCTAACGCTAACCAGAAATTATTTTAGTACAATCTATGAAATTGACAATGACATAATTAAAAATCTAAAAATTGAAAATATTGAACTTATAAAAAGGATGACAAAAAGTAATTATTCTCCTCCTGAGATTCACAAATCTTGACCGACAGGAATGTATATTAGACGGGAACAACGTGCCAATAATTTACCACATCAAAAGACACTGCGCCAAGAAAGCAATTTTCACAGATCTAGACAACATTCCAGCTGAAAACATTGTAATATATTTTACAAACGCAATTTTAATCGTTAAAGATGATTGAAAGTATAACAGTCATGTGAAACTGACTTTCAATATTTTTAATCACGACGGCAAGTTAATTAATCAGAGTAAAATTTATAATTATACTGAACTTTATACATTTTTCTTTTCCACTTTAACATCAGTTAATAATTTTTCAGCGCTGGATTAAAAAATTTTACTTCTATTTGATTATTAACGAATTTCAAAATCTTATCTTTGATTGGTGTTATTACTTCCAAAACTTTTGTGTCAGAAATACCAGCCGTAAAGTTTGATTGGTCAATTTCGTCCCACTTCTTTTTTATACATACATATATAAACTTCGGGTGTTTAAATTGTTATGCGAAAGGAAAGAGTTTAAGGCGCGGTAAATATGTATGACCACTTTCTCAATGTTACAAGAAAGCACGTTCAGATGCAGAATTACGTGAAGATATGGCTTGCGCTTACGATACATGCCGTGTTGTTCATGGAGTTAAGAATATATCGTGTCTGGTGTCTTTACCACTTTTCAATATTCCTAAAGGCACCATTGTAGAAGCAATGCATGCTGTATTTTTAGGCGTAGTTCGACAGCACACGAAATTGCTTCTAACAAAAACTAATTCGCCGTATTATGTAGGAAGTCCTGATCAAAAAACGTCGATCGATAAATATTTGTTAAAAATTAGACCGCCATCATGTCGCTCACGTAAGCCACGTTCTATTTCAAATTATGGCAAATGGAAAGCATCAGAATGGCGTAACTGGCTAGATTATGCTCCCATTTGCTTAATAGAAGTGTTGCCAGAAAAATATATCACTCACCTAGCCTTATTATCTGAAGTCATCCATTATGTAAATAGTGACACCATATTGTTAGAAAACTTGAATCGCTGTGAAGTTTTATTAAAAAATTATGTGAAATTGTTCCAGACATATTTCGGTATGGAAAATATGACTTCAAATATTCACGCACTAACACATTTAATACAAGTAGTCAGAAACTGGGGTCCAATATGGGTCCACGAAGCATTTGTGTTTGAAGCATGGAATAAGAGGATTATAGAATTTGTAACAAGTCCTCATGGTAGGACTAACCAAATTGCAACGCGGTTTCTGATGCATAAGTTTATCATAACTGCCCTGTATGACGAAACAGTATCACAAGAAACCAAGAAGTTTATTTCAAAATAAATAAAAATATCTCTAGAAGATGATAATATTAGACTGAGAAATCGTATTATAGGATTAGGTAAAAGCATATTACGCTCGCCAACAGAGAATGAACGTTTAGCTCTGATGACTGCTGGATGTGACCCAATAATTTTTAAATGTTTCACAAAGATGAAACTTAATGGAGTGAGATACGAATGTAAAAATGACAACAATAATAAGTTTAGCAATTGGACGATTTTTAATGGTCTTCAAATATTTGGTGAGATAATTTCAATAATCAACTTTGATGTAAACGAGGTCAACATCGGCGGCATCCTAATTAATCAATTACAGCAAGTCAATTTTGCATTCGGTACTCAACATATACGCGAAGTTTTTGTTTCGAATAATATTGTATTTGTTAAAGAATCAGAATTAATTATACCGGCAGTTCAAATTTTCGGGCTTAATAAAATGTTTGTTATTAGACAAGCGAATTGCTGGGAAACTGATTGATTTAATTGAATTTGTATATTACCTTTATAAAGTTGAAAGATTCATGGAGATATTTTTATCTTTTAAAAAAATGTAAGAATGCATTTTTAAATCAAATTAATATACCTTTTCTATAACTTCCTTAAAATAAAAAATAAAAAGTGATTTTAAGTCAACAAAAGATATTGTTATTGATTAATCTATAAATACTTGATTTGCAGGTAAACTAAAAAATAATTCAAACTCAAATTCCCGGAAGAAAAAAAACTTTTTATTAATTAGGCACCAGTACTACAATTTAAATTGTTCATTATTGAATAATTGATGTGATAGAAGAAAAATGGTAAGAAAATTCAAAAATTCAACTGGAAATTTTGAAAAATCTGCGCTAAATTGACTTGCGCAGATATACTGCGCAAGTAATACTGCGCATAAGCACAAAAAGTCATTCTGTAAGAATATGACCAATAATAAGAGAAAATTGTTCATAATATATAAACATGTTTATAAAAAAATGTGCTTTGTTATCAATTATATGTAAATTCGTAAAGTTTGAAATATTTAACTCTGAATCTCTTCATTATAATTAATTACAAACTAAATAATTGCTTTTGTATACCAACATACAATTTTTTTTCGATGCGCATGTCAGGTGATCAATGGCAACGCATCAATGTGAGAAGTATCAAAAATACTCCGTAATATTTAAAGTGGAGATTTGCTTTTTTATTTGTACAGAATGAAATTAGGTTCATCTTTTATATCACTTTGTATATGAAGAGTGCTTTATTTCTTATTTCATATTTAATCTTCTAAATGAGTAAACAAACGTCAAAATAGGTGTTTTATTGTATTTTCCAAACGACATAGATTTTCTAAATTATATACAAATTATTGCTAGTGAAAAAAAATTTTTTATCTTCAATAATAATTTTTTTTAATTTTTACACAAAAATTTATTCAGTGGCATTTCAAATATGATGGAGAGAGAAAACATTGTGTAGACACAGTGTATACACAGTCGTTATTAAACTTGTGTTCGCCTTAATCATGCAACGTAAACGCACTGTGTATACACAGTGTACACATTGTGTATACTCTGTGTGTTCATTGTGCACGGTCTGTGTATACACTGTGGATACACAGTGTACGGATGGCACAAATACACAGTGGATACACCGTGTATACTCAGTGTTTGCACATTTTCAGTGTATACACTGTGTATACACGGTGCGCTCAAGGTTGCGAGGGTCATCATAAAAATCATCAGGAAAGCTTCATAAGGCTTCAAAACGTCGAGATCTGTTGAAACCTCGATTTTTACAAAACGGGGTAAAACCAATAACTTCCCGATTTTTTGAAAATCATTGATTTTTTTAGCGAAAAGTTAAAAATCTTTTTAGATTTAGTTGAAAATAAAGACAACACATATCAAGCACTAAATTATCATTATCTATATACGCTATCTAAAAAGACATTAACTCTAAAATTTTTTCGAGTCATTCAAGTCATCTATTTATTCTGATGTATTTAGTGTTCATAAAATCTAATGGCAATAAAACTATATCAAATGTCGCCCACGTCGATTTTTGTCTATTACGTTGATTAAAAATTGTTAGAATATTGCACTTTAAATCTTTGTAATAATTGTTTAAATATTCTTGTAGGACCTCAAAATATAGGGATCTGATAAGTAATCGATTTTGAAAAATAGGCTCGAGACCAATGTCTTGCCGAGTTTTTTAAAGATCATTGATTTTCATAGAGGGAAAAAACAAAAGCGTTGTGAAGCTTTAAAACTATTGCTTTTAGAATTTTAAGTTTTACAATTAAGAAATTTCAGTAACTCCATTTTCCTCGTAGCCATTCGGCATAGCGTGAAATAAAAATTTTATATGATAGATACAACTAGTTATAAAGCACTCCAAACTCAACTTTTTCTTTGTTTTTCATTTTTTTTCCAAGTCTATATAAGACTATATGAAAAATCAACTGTGGTGTTTATTATATTTTCAAAACATACAGTAATTTTGTGCAATCAAATATTATTATTAATTTCTTGAAATAAATGACAGAGAATTAGCGATGATTCTGATTGAAGAGTTTATTTACTGAGCGACGTGTCATTCGTTTAACAAGTTTTATTCAATACCTCAGAAATTAAGACTTTTACATCTTTGGACTTTTATATCTTGTATGATTAAATACAGTACTCATTATTAATGAATATTAATAATCTCGTTATATTATTCAATATAATATATTATTAAATATATTAGTTAACAGCAGTATAAACGTAATCAATTGAATAAAATTGAGATAAAAGTTGATTAATTGACTCTGATGCCTATGAAAATTTTATTTTGAAAATCATAATTCTTAAAGAAAAGTGGTTGATTTTTTTTTCTTTTAAACAGCAAATAAACAAATTTTTAAAATACAATGTCAATAAGCAGTACTGATTGCGTATTTGATGTAGAATAAATAAAATTATTCAGTGCTCAAAGTAAATTAATAACATTAACTCAAATAGAGAATTACAAGTTTGAAGTATTTGATTTATTATTACATTCGATTTTTTGAGGTGTTGATAACAATCGAACCCATTTTTAAATCAACCGTGCAATTCAAGAAATGAAAAACAAATTTTTCGATTATAAATGTTTACTATTTCGCATTCAAACGTATAAAAATTTCTTGTTTATTATATTTTATATCATAAATAAACTTTGAAAATTAATTAAAGGATAGCATAATAATTAAATTTAACCACTTGAAAGCATACTTAATTTATTATTTCCAATTCAAACAAAAAATTTGTCTGTTTATTAAGGGCATCAATAATTGATACAACGATACTTCAATAATCGGGTTATTTCTTTTTTAAATTCGCCAAAAATAGATGTGCCTCAGAAATCTATTTTATTACTTAATATTAATTAAATTAATTACATAATCCGCATGAAAAAGTATTAACTTGTTTAAAAAGTCACTGAATGATGATTTATCCATTGAGATCAAAAAATATTTTAATATCATCATAAAAATTAAATAATAACTTCTTCTTTATAGACCCAATAATTGGTACTTTAATTTTGTTAAAGTAGATTTTTTTTTCTAAATAAAAAATCGTCTCACCCTAAAATATTTGAGGAAATGCTCAAACATAGCTCCTGTTAAAAGCAGAACTCATAATTCCAATTTTAAAAGGTCCTCCACGGAAATTGAATTGTGGCACACTCTAGTGAGTATATGTAAACTTCTCATCACTTTTGAATGGCTTGACCGATTTGAATGAGATTCGCGGCAATCGAAAAAATTTTTCTGCCCGTAGATATTTTTGACTATTTGAGTTAATTCGGGCAGGTAGATTTTGAGTAACCTCGAAAATGAAATTTAAAAAGAATAATTTTTTCGAAATAACTTTCAATCTATTTAATCAATCGATTCTAAAAACTAATCAGCTCTTAAGCTTAAAAAACTGCATCAATCAGTGTGAACGCGATCAAAATTGGTTTATTCGTTCGTGAGATATCGTGAACGAAAAATTGGGGAAAAAGTGTCTTACATAACTCCGACATTTCTTCCTGGATCGTTTTTGATTTCAGATGATAATTTCTAGAGCTTGAAAAACTATTTCAATCGCCGCCAAGAACGTGATAATCGGTTTATTGGTTCGAGAGATATCGTTGACGGAAAATTTAGTAACAAGTGTTTTTTTCACATAACTCCAACATTTCTTTTCAGATCGTTTTTGATGTGATGATATTATAAGAGTTTAAAAAACCACGTCGATTTTCTCCGAGTTCGCTGAAATCGGTTGATTGGTTCGTGAGTTATTGTTGATGAAAAAATTAAGAAAAAGTAAATTTTCAAATTCTCTCTAAAATTTTCGGTCGGATCAATTCGTATTTAGTAGTAAATCATAAAACTAAAAAAATAAATAATAGTTTAAAAAAACTAAAAAACACGCTTTTTATAGAATACCGAACTGAAAAAATAGAAAATAAGTTTTAATAAATTTAAATTAAGAATAGTGTTGAAAATTTTTAAAAATATAAATTAATAATTGTATGAATAAAATACAAATTATTTCATTTTAAAAAAAGCGTAGGGTGCATGGTGTCAATAATTATAAATATTTTATTAACAGATATGAGTAGAATGATTATCATTTTGATAATATCTTAAGAAGCACCCCACGCTTTCTTTAAAATGAAATAATTTTTATTTTATTCACACTATTATTAATTTATATTTCTTAAAATTTTTAACACTATTCTTAATTTAAATTTATTAAAACTTATTTTCTATTTTTTCAGTTCGGTTTTCTATAAAAAGCGTGTTTTTTAGTTTTTTCAAACTATTATTTATTTTCTACTTTTTAGTATGGTTTATTTATAAAAGCGTAATTTTTTAGTTTTTTTAAACTATTATTTGTTTTGTTGAATTAAAAATTCTCTTTGGTGTTCGAAAATTTGTTAACATTAGATAAATCGACTAAAAATAATGGTTGGAAATTAAAATTCCTGCTTTATCAATTATAGAGAAATTTGTAAAAAAATCAAAATTAAAATTCTTGCCTTATCGACTATAGATAAAAATTATATAAATTAACGAAAATTTTATTTTGCAAATTGAAAAATGGAATAATTTTATCGAATTAGTGTATTGTCATCGGTCCTCGATAAATCTACAAAGTTTGAACGAAATCTGGCCGTTTAAAGTGCGTCAAAATCGCGCCCAAAGAAGTCGGTTACAAATATACAAACATACAAACATACAAACATACATACAAGTGAAGCTAATATAAAGCGTGTAAAAAAACTGCGTCGAATGTTGCGAACCGCCTAAAAATCGGTTGCTTCATTCAAAAGAAATTGCAGTTTAAAAATTTTAAGAATAGTGTTTTATTAAATTTACATCAGACTTTTGAACTCGAAGAGCTCAAAAGTGTAAAACAGCTAACTCTTTGTACTCGGAGAGCTCAAAATAACCAATAAATTGTATTTTTGAGCTCGAAGAGCTCAAAAATGTCATAAGTGCAGTTGTAAGCTCATAGGTATGGAATTAGTGGGAAGTTGTAGGGATGGCCTTCAGGGTCAACCGTTTTCCTAATTTTCTTTCCTTCTTCGATATAATAGAGAGACAGCACTTTCTAAGCACTTAATCTCAATCGGATTTTGATGAGCGAAAATTAACATTGACATCAGTTTTCCGCAAGCCACTATATTTAAGCTATAAAATCAGAAAGTTGATTTTTTTTTTCAAAAATATTTTATTTGTTCATTGTAGATGTAGACAGTTTTTATTGATTGGTACTCAATAGTTATCAATTATCAATAAGTAATAATAACGACTATCGGTAATATGTAAGGCTTTCTGCTTTAACTGCAGAATTGAAAATTTCATTTTAATAGTATTTTATTAGATTAATTCAAGAAAAGGTCAGCACTTATTTAGCACTTAATTATTATTCAATTTCATAATTGATAACATAACTCTATTAGATACTAGTATTTATCAAAGCATTTTGCTTTAGCTGTGAGAAAAAAATACGAGTTCATTCGAGGTGAGGACGGCACTTATCAAGCACTTGATTATCATGTAAATTCATTGGATCATGATTCTAATAGATGAGAAGTTTTTTAAAGGCACCACGCATGAATGTTGCTGTAGAATCGGAAAGTTCACTAAAAGAAAAAAAAAATTATTTTTCCTTCTTGATGTTGGATGCAGACAGCAATTATCGAGCACTTTACTGATTTTCGATTAATCAGGGATCAACTATTCTAGATGTTCGTTATTCGTAAGGAACTATGCTTAAATTGGAAATTTAGAAAGTTCATTTGTTTCGAAAAAAAATTTTTTTTTATAGTTCTCTTTGAATACAAACGGCACTTATTAGGCAATTAATAATCATTGATTACCAATAAATACTAACGTGGAGGGATAAATGTTATACACTAACCCTATTTGCTTAAATTTTGAAACTAAACTTTAAAATGCTTTTTTTTTTCGATTTCATCTTATACGTCGATAGCAATCATTATACGATGAATAGTTTTTGTATTAACAAGAAATTAGTCCTTCAGATAAATCGTTAGACCGTTTCGTACAGTGCTGGGATTGTTGAATAAGCGAGATACGGTTTTCGAGATCGAAAAAAAAATATTTTCATGAATGATGTAAAATACTCTAAACAAAGATACGCAAATTGCACAATTTTTTTTTTTTATTCACTTGTCTAAGAGAATATTATTTGATGTACTCGAAAGAAAACTAAATTCTAGGTAAATTTGAGCCGTACCACCACAATAATAAAAATATTTTTTTCAACTTTTCCCTAAGAAAATCGAAGATTTACAAAGATCGGGAAATTATTGAGCGCTTAAGTAAGGATTTAGCGGGCAGTTGCAGGGATTTCATATTATACCTTAATAGCACTTATTAAGCATTAGATAGCTATTTGTATTGACAAGAAATGACTCCTTCAGGTAAATCATTATTTCACTTCCTACTATGCTGGTGTTGTTGAATTAGCAAAATATGGTTTTCAAGAGCAAAGAAAAAAATATTCTCTACACATTATTCACCAGTATGAAGTTAATAGCACTCAATGAGCACATAATAAATAATTATAACACTTAGTTCTGCTTAGCACTATTAGAAATACAGCTTCAAGGAAAGAACAAAATGACATTAGATATCCTCTCATATTATTATACTCAATATGCTGATTAACTATACCTCACGAATTGTAGACAGCACTTCACGCGCCGGCGCTAGGGAAAAAAATTTTGGAGTTGTCATGGGTATGATCCAAATTTCTACCAAGTATAAATGCCGTAACTTCAATACAGATTAAGTTACTTAAAAAAATTAATAATGAGAATGTATTAGATATTAAAAAAAGTTTCATAGTTAACTCTATTCTGCTTCATTATAATGATTGTAAGACAAGTTTTGAGAAAACTGAGGTAAATACTAGAAATAGACTGATCCCTCTGCCTAAACGAAGCAAAACTATTTCAAGTAAAAGTTCAAATTATATTGCTATCAAGTATTATAACAAACTACCATATGAACTTAAAAAACTAGATTGCAACAAAAAATCAATTAAAAGTAAATTAACAAAATGGATAATACAAATTAATATATAATATATAAAACAGTTTATGATAGTCAAATAAGTTTCACTATGTTATTAAACTATACTTTCTTCTTGGATTTATGTATACTGTTCCAGTCCTATGTACAGATGTAAAACATCTCTATAGGACAGATATTGATTGCGTACTCACTTTATTGTAATATGTATTTTATGTATCTGTTTTTACTGGTAATAAATATTATTATTATTATTATTATTATTATTATTATTATTATTATTATAATTCAAATTATACGAGATATTTTTTCAGATTATATCCAGTGTAATCTAACGCGGTACAACAAAAAAATTAACTCGGTAAAATCAAAAATTACACTAAGTATAATCCAAAAATAATTTAGTTTAATCTAGATCATATTTGCTACTATCTAAAATTTTTTTTCACCACGGATTTCATTAAGTATAGAATAAAAGGATATCTAATGTCATTTTGTTCTTTCCGTGTAGCAGTAGACTGTTAGATTAATTATAAGCTAGCAGTTTTCTATAATTGATTCTAAAATCGACAAAAAATTTTCTGAAATTTCTCTTGTATATATTTAATGTGATCAATAATCACTCAATTATTGATGCTAACACTTAGTTCTACTCAGCAATATGAGCGTCAAAATCGATAGAACAATGCTAGATTAATTATAAACTAGCACTTTTCTATTATCGATTTCAGAATTGAAAAAAAATTTTCTAATATCTCTCTTGCATATATTTGAAGCACTCAATGAGCACTTAATTATTGATGCTTACACTTATTCCTGCTTAATACTATTAGTGTAACAGCTAGCACTCGAATTTAGATTCATTATAAGCTAGCAGTCTATTATCGATTTCAAAATCGAAAAAAAAATTTTCTCTCTGTCTCTCTTCCATATATTTGAAGCACTCAATAAGCACTTAATTATTACTGTTAACATTCTGTTCCACTTAGCACAATGAGTGTTATAACCAGCCGAACAATGCTAGCTTAATTATAAGCTAACAATTTTATATTATCGATTCCAATATCGAAAAAAAATTTTCTCCTGATTTCTCTTGCATATATTTGAAGCACCTAATGAACACTCAATTATTACTGCTAACACTTGGTTCCACTTAGCAGTGTGAGCGTTATAATCGATAGAACAATGCTAGATTAATTATAAACTAGCAGTTTTCTAAAAGAGTTTTTAAAATCGTAAAAAAAATTTTTTTCTGCAACTCTTCTACATATATTGGCGCTGTTCGGCCGAACTAAGTCCTGAGTAAGCTTAGTAAGATATGTATAGTATAGTAGATAGATATATGTATAGCGGGGAATGCTTTGACTATACTTAGGCTAACTAAGTTTACTCAGGACTTAGTTCGGCTGAACATGCTCAGTGATTTGGCGCAAGTAAGGCACGCCGAATTTCAAACTTGCGGTAAGTGAGGCATCCAAACCAGACCGAAGTTTGGGATGTAACGCAGTTGCGAGGCTCAGCCTAACTTGGCTTCCTGATTAGGCTGTAGTTTTAGTATAGTAGATAGATATATGTATAGCGGGGAATGCTTTGACTATACTTAGGCTAACTAAGTTTACTCAGGACTTAGTTCGGCTGAACACGCTCATTGTCAGCACTCAATAAGCACTAAATTATTAATGTTAACGCGAAATTCTGCTAAACACCATAAGCGTTATAATCTTTAGTACAATGCTAGCTTACGTATGAGCTAGCAGTTTTATAATTTTAGATTATCCTATTTAGGCGTAAAATTTTATTTTGCAGAACTAAATTAGCGCTTAAAAAGCACTCAATTTTTAGCAAAAATTTAAGTGATTCTGCCCTTTTGACCATTTTAGATTTATAGACGTTCTAAATTCTGCGTAATACTTTTTAATATTTAACTTAGATATACTTCCTATGTACTATATTCCTAAGCAATATATTGTAACGGAGTGATCGTCACCCGTTAAAAGCCCTTTTACCCGCAATCGTTTAATTATCGACGGATTACAGAGCGCTGTGATTTTAAGCCCTCGTAGGCATAATTTTAGACTCGACAGTAAATCCCCGAGGTGGAGGTGTCGGTGTAGTGAGAGTAGGGAGAGCAGAGGCAGAAAAAAACGCACCTAGAAATTTCGGCAAAATTTATTGTGATCGAACGAAACGCATCGCAAAAAATTCTAACCAGGTAATTATGTTTTATTCGCTCGCTCTAGTGGAACGAGACGATAAAACTTGATACATTTAATGCATGCTAGGCCTCTAAGTCAGTTCGCTTAAGATTGTTTAATCCAAAATATATTCTAATGCCAATTGGCTGTTCTAGGAAAAATTATTATCTGAGGAGAACGTGACGCGACGTAGTGATCAAAGACTTTGCCGCCAAAGTAACACCTCACCGAGGAGTAAATTGATAAGGAGACGAAAAATCCAGGAGTCACAGCGTCGAGGGATTTCGATCAAAGATTCGAAGGAAACTCCAGGTACACATTAACACATCTAAATAATTAACACATCTAAATAATTTCTCGGTGAAGCGGCATCAGCCAGGCCTTATGACGGCTGAAGGTCATCGCCATTTCGCGTTCGGTCACAATCATTAACTTAAGCTAAATATTAAGAATTAGTTTTACCAAAATTTAAGTAATTAATTTAAAACAAAATTTAAATACTCGTTAATTTTAAGCAAAATATTAAGAATTAATTTAACAAAGTTTAAGAATCAGTCTAACCGAATGTTAAGAAATACTTAACAATGAATGAACAAAATGTATGAGGACAAATTTCGTAAAATATTGAGAAAAGTCCAAATAAAAGTCGGAATAAAATTAAGAATAAATTTAAGAACAAGTCAGAAATAAATTACTAAATATTTAATAAATAATACCAGGAATCATTTCGGGTTATTAATAAAAACATAGGCAGAGTCTGGATTAATTTTACTAGGAATTATTTCAGTTTGTTAATTCATTATTTTTGTGTTATTTTTGTGTTATTTTCACCATTCCGGGCTGTGCGGAAATAGTTGTCAAATTGATTGAAGTTTCTTTTGAGAAAAAAAAATTGAAAAAAAAAATGACATACTTTGAGAAAAAAACGATTTTACTCGAAAAACACGAATATTTTGTCGAACTTATCGTATTTAATTTTTTTTTGTATTTATTCAAAAAGTACATTTAAAAACAAAAATTTTGAAAAAAAAAAAAGTACCCAAAGGTCTATTTCCAAAAAAGTTATGGTTATTTGAAAATGAATAAGCCATTTTATTGAAAAATTCATAACTTTTTTTGGGTTCGATAAAAAAATTTGAAAAAATTTTCAAAAATGTTTTTCAAAAGGTAGAAAAGAATAGAAAAGTTTCAGGTAAATCTAAAGGGGTCGGGTTCCAGAGTGGTAGATTTGGCATGGAATACCCCATATATAATTATATCTAAGTATATATAACCATATGTAGACTTATATATGATTATACCTACTCATACTTTACTAATATGAATCTGTATATAATCAGATCTGATTATATACGGGCCCATATATAATTGGATGTGATCGAACTTGGCTAACATACTTAGCCTTTTATAGATGATCATGTATTATTAAATTATTACCTCTTGATCAAGAGGTAAAGTAACAGTCTGGAGAGCGCGGCGTCTACGGTTTGAATCCCCACAGGTACAACTTTTTTTATTTTTGGACCTGATCGAGTCAGACATGAACAGATCTGACCATACCTGAACATGCCTGGCCAGGTCTGGTCAAGCATGGTCATTTTTCATGCCTGATCAGGCCTGAAGACTCATCAATTTAATGCACTTCTTATAGGATGTCTTGGTTTGCCCTGTTACTGTTTAATAATAAAATGATTATTGGAATAAATATGTTGTTATAATTAGATTCAGTGAAATAAGCAAATCAAGAGTATCGAAATTTAATATAAAATTAATTTGTATATTATATTTCTGATAAATTGATTTGATACGTTATTTACTTCGTAGAATCATCAATACTTATAAGCATAGCAGCCGGGAAATCCCTAAAAATAACCACATATTCAATTAGGGGTGATGATATATAATTTAATGTTGTTACATGTAGTTATATATGAGTAAATAAAATTACATATCACTTATATATGATTATATATAACTCATATATGATTACATATAACTTATACATGATTAAATATAATTAGACCTGGCCAATTTTCAGGTCTAATTAGATATAAGTTATATTAAATATAACCATATATAATTAGGCAAAATCATTTTTTCCCGGGTATTGGAATAAATATGTTGCTATAATTAGATTCAGTGGAATAAGCAAATCAAGAGCATCAAAATTTAATATAAAATTAATTTTTCCATTATATTTCTGATAAATTGATTTGATACGTTATGTACTTCATAGAATCATCAATAGTTATAAGACGACAGCATAGCAGCCGGGAATTTCGAGACGCACTGGGATCATCAAAGTTAAGCAGCATTGAGCATGGTTAGTGATTGGATGGGTGACCGCGTCGGAGTTATAGCTGTAAAATGATCTGTAATGATTTTTTTTTGGTTATAGGATTAGGTACGACCAAATCAAATATTGTATCCCTAAAAATAACCACATATTTACTAGGGGTAATAATATATAACTTAATGTTGTTACATGTAGTTATATATGAGTATATAAAATTATATATAACTCATATATGATTATATATAATTAGACCTGCCCAATTTTCAGGTCTAATTATGTATAAGTTATATTATATATAACCAAATATAATTAGGGAAAATATTTTTCCCGAGATAGCAGCCGGGAATGTCAAGACGCACTGGGATCATCAAAGTTAAGCAGCATTGAGCATAGTTAGTAATTGGATCGGTGACCGCGTTAGAGTTATAGCTGTAAAATCATCTGTAATGATTTTTAACTTCCCGCTAAGAATATCGAAAATTTTCAAAAATCGGGAAGTTTTTGGTTTCATCCCGTTTTTCGAAAATCAAGTTCCCATCAGATCTTGACGTTTTGAGGTCCTAGGAAGCTTCCCTGACTCGGCTTGACCGATTTGAACGGCTCGACCGATTTAATCGCGGTTGGCACCATTCGAAAGTGCTTGACCAAACTTAGATTTCATGAAAATTTGAACCGATTCGAACCGGTAGATTTTGAGAAATTGCAAAAAAACTACAAAAAAAAATTTTTCGAAAAGTGGTTTTCTTGGAATAACTTTTAAACGGCTCCACCGATCAATCTCAAAAACTAATCAGCTTTTAACATTAAAAAACCGCTTCGAACGCCGCCAGTCCGGTCAAAATCGGTTGATTCGTTCGTGAGTTATCGTGAACGAAAGAAAACCAAAAAAAAATGTTTTTTCGGGATTACTCTGAAATTTTTTTGATTTTGTAATTTGATTGTAATTTGATCATTTAAATCTGAATATTACCTATGAGGATGATAAAACTGCGTCGAATGCCGCCAACCGCGTGAAAATCGGTTGATCTATTCAAACGTTATTGCGATTTGAAAAATCCAAAAATAGTGTTCTATGAAACTTCTATTATTCTTTTGAGCTGGGAGAGCTCAAATGCATCAAAATATTATCTCTCCGAACTCAATGAGCTTAAAATATCACATAAACTATATTTTGAGCTTAAAAATCTCAAAAATGGCATAAGTACACGCTTAAGCGCTCAGGTATGGAATTAGCGGGAAGTGACCGGGATGGCCTCTAGGGTGAACCGTTTTCCTAATTTTTGAAGTTATACTTCTTCAGGCGCGTTATAAAAAAATGATGAGAGTGAAATTTTAAGATGCGCGCGCAGCTGTGACACAAAATTAACAGTATGAAGCTGTCTGCTTAACCGCTCATTAAGTCTCGAAAAAAAAGCTACCAAAAAAATAAAAATTGAACCTCGATATTAGTCGCGCATGTTTGTACGCTCGTCACCTCTGATCACTGTTTTCATATTTATAATATTTATCAACATTTTTCTAGTTTATACATTCACAACACGTGTTTTAGTTTTATACAAGTGCGAATTATATATGTGCTAATAAATTATATTCAGTAGTTGTTTAAATTGAATATTTTGATTGATATCACTTACTATTTGTGAATATTGGCGAAAAAAA
Source organism: Cotesia vestalis (assembly GCA_000956155.1). NCBI lineage: Eukaryota > Metazoa > Arthropoda > Insecta > Hymenoptera > Braconidae > Cotesia > Cotesia vestalis. The sequence goes on along the minus strand of JZSA01007138.1, from coordinate 568 downwards.
TTGTGCTTGGATACTTTTTCAAGTGCTCCAATATAATTGAGGTTAACTATCCTTATGTATTATTTATTGATATAAATTAAAATACTTTTATTTAATATAATTAACACTAAATATTATTAAATTATTAATGTTATATACTTATTATTTGTTATTTAATATTTACAAAATAAAGAAATAAATTGAATAAAACATTTAATAAAAAGTTTGTGATAAAAATTAAAATTGAACATCAAATTATAATATTAATTTTTAATATTTGCTATTAAATTGAATAAATAATAAATATTTATAAAAATAACTAAATAAATTTAATGAAAATTTTTTGGTAAAAATGAAAAGTGATTATTAAATTAAGAAATCAATAAAAATACAAGAATTTTATATATTAGATTAAAAGAATGACCAATCTTAAATTCAATTTTTGAATTTATTATTAAATTAATTTTTAAAATATTAAATAATCAATAGTAAACATTTAAAATTAAGAATCTTATAATATTTAGTACAAATTATGTCTTATATATTGATTATTCTCTAAATTTTGTTTTTAATAATTGTATATATATAT
>JZSA01007134.1:0-29203 GCA_000956155.1 Cotesia vestalis | reverse complement strand
AATTAATTTCAATATATTCTATAACTCTTAAATTTGCAGTGAGTTAATTTATTTAAAAACAAAAGAAAATACCAATATCCTTTCACAATATTTCTGGGTTCCCGGTCTAGTGGTTGAAAAATACCAGGACCAAAATAAATATTAATAAATTACGTTCATCGTTTGGGACGTAACAATTATTTATATCCTCTGAATTTTTTTCCAAATTTCCAAAAATATGACTTCTTGAGACACGAATTTTGAGCCTAGTCTCGTAAAGAGAAAATGGTGATTTAGTATTTTTTTTGAATTTTGAAATTAATTTTTTTTTTTTTTTTACTATTTATGTACTGGCCGTTTATATCATTGGAGGTCTTATGAGATGATATCTAAAGAAATATCAGGCATCATGCATTATTTGGTTGCACAGCCTATTGATACGATTCATGGTGGTTTGATATTTGTTTATCAAATGGTAGTTAACGACTGGACTCTTGCTGCAGCTCGTTTAAGTATTCCTCTTATACCGTCACAAGGTCCTTTGCCATAGTAACTGGCAAAAAAATGTCATTCAGCATTTACTTAAAAATCTTCTTTGTGACGATATAAATTAACAAAGTTTTTGTAGTTTTTAAGGTGTTGCGGAAATCCATCGGAAAAGTAGCAGATCTTTTAGCAGTATAGGACAAGTACGTTGAAAAATCAGTGACGATTTAAAAAAAACGTTAACTCCAGTCGAGTCACGTCTTAAAACAAATAACCATTGGAAATATTGTCGAGTGATCATGATTCCAGTGGATCCTGGTACTGCATTGTAGATAACGAATTTAAGTAATGAGGCTGGAAGGAAGTGCTACTCAGTCAGTAAAACAGATTTACGGCTTCTTATCCATGCTAAATTACCATCCGCAGATATTAGTGAGCTGTTTTACCGACCGTTTGAGGATATTGTCGAGGTTTTACAGGTGGCGCTGGTGGTGAATTATGCCGCCATTTTTTTAATCTTACTATCCGCCATTTTTTGAATCTATCAGCCATTTGAATCCGCCATCTCGTCGCTGCTATCTGCCATTTTGAATTGTGAATTTGCTATCTGAAATTCGCCATTTTCCTGCTAATTTTTAATTCGCCATTTGGTGGCTGATATCCGCCATTATCCCGCCATTTTGGATCCGCTATTTTGAATCCACCATTTTGAGTCTGCTATCTGTCATTTGATATCAGCCATCTGGTGGATGCTATCTGAATTTGTTGGTTGACATTTTAATTTGTTACTGTGGATTTTGAATCCACCGTTTTGAATTTGGTATCTCAATAACATCTAGGAGTGACACTAAGTCGGTTAAACAGATTAGTGGGTTCGCGTTCATGCTAAGTTACCATCCGCAGATATTCGCAACCTGTTTTTCCGACAGTTTGAGAATATGATTGAGGTTTTACAGGTAGCGCTGGTGGTAAAATCTATAATTTAAATCTATCCACCATTTTCCCGCCATTTTTAAATTCCCTATCTGGTGTCTGCTATCCACCATTTTGAAACCACCATTTAGTGGCTGCTATCTGCCATTTTGAATTTGCCACTTGGTGGCTGCTATCTGAATCTGGTAGCTGCCATACACCATTTCGAATCCACCATCTAGTGGCTGCTATCTGCCATTTTGAATCTGATTTCCGTCATTTTCTCGCCATTGTGAATTGGAGTTTAACATTTTGAGGTTAGAAAAAAGCATCCTCAACTATTAACCCCCTTCGGCTCGGCCATAACAGATCAATAGTTTAGGATTACGTATTTGTAGTATGATATATCCATGTTTTATATATTCAAAATGAAGATAGGATAACTACTTGCGAGAAGGATTTCACGCAATGCCATCTGGTGGTAACTTTCATTACTTCTAACTGCGTAGTAGATGACGTCATCCGACAGGTCTGGACCTGATCAAGGTCACGGTAACTGCGTAGTTCTCTTTGTTCTATTTCTAACTGCGTAGTAGATGACGTCATCAGACAGGTCTGAACCTGTTCAAGGTCACGTAACTGCGCAGTTTTCTTTGTTCTATTTCTAACTGCGTAGTATATGACGTCATCAAACCGGTTTTAAGGTAGAGGAGTGGCGGTAACTGCGCAGTATTTTCTGCCTATATAAGCAGCTTACAGAGAACGTACTTCACAAAAACGAAGTACACGTCTTCAATGAAGTACGAGCTCTTGGCGACTACAAGTTTTATCGAAGTACGAGTATATTAAAAGTTCATCTCTTATTATTAAGTGTATGTAATCATTAACTAATTATCAATTAACTTTAATTAATCAACTAATCAATTAATTAATTTTGAATTAATCAATTAATTAATTTTGAATTAATCAATTAATTCATTTTGAATTAATCAATTAATTAATTTTGAATTAATGATATCTTACAGCTTTTAAACATGGATCTTGCCAAGTTGAATGAGGATAATTGTTTGGTAGGAATCCTACCTGTCAAGAAAATGAATGAGCTGGACTTCAATCGGGAGTAGAAAATCAAAGGGTTAAAACAAGTCTCAACGCAATATGGATCGAGGACTGTTGCAAATATTGAGGATGGGTTTGCCATTTATTTACCAGCTAGAGCAGCAGTATTATTGAAGGGTGATGGTGTCATGGAAATGTTGAATGATTTATCAGAATCAAATCATTTATTTATGCGTTATCGTGGAGGCAAATACAATAAATTTGAATTTATTAATTCTACTCTCGATGTAAATAGTAATAGTAGAACTATCTAAATAAAAAAATTCTCTAATTAATACCATGGTGTTTATTTAATCTTATAGTATTAAGTCAATTTTTAATTCTGCTGTACTGAACTTAGCACAGTTCCTGCATCATGTTCATGTCACGGAAATCATTATTATTAAATATTTATAAATTAGGTATTCATAAATTAACTTGAAGTTTTGAAGGTTGTCACAGTGTTTATACACTGTGGCATTTCCCGCTGGACTCTAACACATTGGTGTCGGGGGGATCCGCCAGGTGGCAGCACCTCCCGAGCAGAATAAAATGTAGTATAGTTAAGGTGACATGAAAGAAAAAAAATTGAATGTTGCGGTCTCCCAACCGCTAGATGGCACTGAAAAATTGCCATCTATGATTTAAAAAATTAACTAAAATATGATACTTCTTTTATAATACTCAAATAATAAAACAGATTTGTATGTTATCAGTATAAAATTATTCTGTGTAAAATTTCAAATTTTATTTTCTAATTTCTAGTCATACGCTTTATTCGTCTTGGTTTTTTTATACTTCAAAAGTTCATTTTGAAGTTTCAAAAGTTTGTTTTTTGCATTCCCAATGAAAGCAATATGAAGGAGTTTTACGTAAAATCATAATTTCATAATTTTTCTAATTAAACCAAAAATATTGAATAACTTTTCATAAATGGAAAAATATGCTAGACAAATGATTTTATTTGAAGTAATTTTACCCTTATTATTATACATAAGTATCTACGCTATTTATGAAACACATTTATGCTCAATATTTTAACAATCCTTGAAAAAATTACGTAGTCATGACACAAGATTGTGTTTCGATGTAGACATATATTGTGTTTTTGTTTAAAATTATTACTAAACATCATCAATCAATCATTTGTCATATTCAGTATAATACGCTAATCGAAAATTTCAGCCCAAAAACTTTTTTTTGTCCTCTGAAAATGTATGACTATCTTATAAGTAAATGCGAAAGTCTTAGACAAAGCTATTACGCATAGACGAAAATTATTTCAGTTCACTACAATAATATTGTTAATAGAAACGAAACCCTTCTTTTGTATAATTATGTTATGATGTAGAAAGTTTTATTAGAATAAAGCAACTGTTATAAATAACTTCGCTGATTCAGGATTTTTCTTTCCATCGAGTCGATCTTTTTTATCAGTGTAAGTGTTTATAAAAATTTCTTAGAATATAGTAAGTTTTCAATCAAAGTTTACTTGAATAAATGATAAAAGAAAATTTAAAGAAAAAAAAGTTATATATCAATTTTTTAATTTTCTAACAGTCGGTAAAATTCAATCATATACATTTTTCGCTGGCAGGGTTGTGCTTCCATAACTGCCTCCACAAGCTGTGTAAAGAGATTTTACACACTGTCAAATTGTACATCAATTTCAGGATTAAAAATATTTAATTACTGTATGATTATCAATCAACAAGTCGTAAAACTTGCAGATATAATTTATGTCCAGCAATAAATAGCCTGTGATACACACATGGGTTTTTTTTTACTACAAGTTTTCATACAATTCTTACAATTGTCCTGAGAACTCAAAAATTTCGTTTTACAAAATTATACATCCAATATCTTCTCTACGAGCAGGATAAAGGAATTTTCTTTATTGTAATGTTGTTATTAATAATATATCAAATTAACAATACTCAAACAGTATGCGTAAAATAAATTTACAAGCAGTAAATACAAAGTTTGTTACACACGCATTGTACCGTAAATATAGATACTAGTTCATGCAATTGTAACAGAAGTGAAAAAAAAATACAAAATTGTCTGCACTAAAATTGTGCTCCTAATGCTTTCTCTACGAGCAGTAAGAAAAAATTTTACATACTGCCGAATTGTGCATCAATTTCAGGATTAAAAATATTTAATTACTATATGATTATCAATCAACAAGTCGTAAAACTTGCAGATATAATTTATGTCCAGCAATAAACAGCCTGTGATACACACATGGGTTTTTTTTTAACCACAAGTGTCTATACAATTCTTACAATTGTCCACAGAACTCTACAATTTCGATTTACAAAATTGTACTTCTAATATCTTCTCCACACAGTAAAAAATTTTATGTAATTTTTAACACAAATTTTGTGTAAAAGAACAATTTGACACCAATTTTTATGCTTTTTTAACACAAAGGTTTTGTGTTAAAGAAATGACACCGTTTTATGTTGCAAGTTACATAAATTTATGTTAAAATAATTGTAGTAACATATTTAAAATGTTACTTTTATGAAAAATAACATTTTTTTGTGTTAAAAATATATGACACAAGTGGGTTATGCTAAATTGACACTAAGATGTGTCAAATAAATAAATAAATATTTGACACAAAAATTTTTAACACAAAACTTTTTTGATGCAATGACGGAAAATTTTTTACTGTGCACAAGCAGTATAAAGGAGTTTTTTTAATGTCCAATTGTTATTAATAATATATTAAATTAGAAATACACAAACAGTATGCGTAAATTAAATTTACATGCAGTAAATAGAAAGCCTGTTACATATACCCACATATTGTATAGTAAATGTATTAGTTCATGCAATTGTAGCAGAAATAAAAGAAAAACTACAAAATTTTCTGCACTAAGATTGTACTTTCAATGCTTTCTCTACGAGCAGTAAGAAAAAATTTTATATACTGCCGAATTGTGCATCAATTTCAGGATTAAAAATATTTAATCACTGTATGATTAACAACCAACAAGCCGTAAAACTTGCAGATATAATTTATCTCCAGCAATAAAATGCCTGTGACACATACATGATTTTATTTTCAACCACAAGTGTCTATACAACTTTTGCAATTGTCCAGAAAACTGAACAATTACGTTTTACAAAATGGTATTTCCAATATATTTTCTACGAGCAGTATAAAGAAACTTTCTTTACTGTTATATTGTTATCAATAATATATTTAATTAATGATGCTCAAATAGTCTACGGAAAATAAACTTACATGCAGTAAATACAGAGCTTATAACACCCACACATATTGTATAGCAAATATACAAAATCATGCAGTTGTAAAATAAGTAAAAAAAAATTAGAAAAACGGTTGACCCTAAAGGCCATAACGACAACTTCCCGCTACCTCCATACCTAAGCGCTCAACAATTCACTTATTTTTTGAGCTGTTCGAGCTCAAAAATATAGTTTTTTGTGTTATTTTGAGCTCTCCAAGCTCAAATAAATAGCTGTTCTGTGCTTTTGAGCTCTTCGAGCTCAAAAGGCTGATGGTAGTTTTATAAAAAAACTATTTTTTGAATTTTCAAACCGCAATAACTTTTGAATGAATTAACCGATTTTCTCGCGGTTTCCGACATTCAACGCAGTTTTTTGAGTTCTTTGAAGAATCTTCGAGCATAAACTGGTCAGATTAAAAATTTCATAGAAATTCTGGAAAAAACATTTTTTACAATTTTTTTCGACAACGATATCTCACGAACGAATCAACCGATTTTGACCGGGCTGGTGACGATTGACGCGGTTTTTCAAGGTTAAGAGCTGACTAATTTTTGGAAGTGATCGGTGGAGCCGTTAAAGAGATTTTTTGAAAAAACATTTTTTTTGAAATTTTTGTTTTCGATATCTTACGAACAAATCAACCGATTTTGATCGGTCCAACGGTGATCGACGTGGTTTTTCAAAGTGAAGAGCCGATGAGTTTTTGGAATCGATCTGTAAAACCGTTTAAGAGTTATTCCAAAAAAAACAATTTTTCAAAAATTTTGTTTTTGAGATTTCTCAAAATCTAGCAAACGAAATTGGTGCAAATTTTTAGTGAATTTAAGGGCTTCGATACTCTTTGGATCGCTACTAAGTTGGTCCCGATCGGTCAAGCCGTTTCAAAGTCATAAGCGGTACACACACACACACACACACACACACACACACACACACACACACACACACACACACACACACATTTTGACCAATCTTTACGTTTTGAGCAGTTCTAAGTTGAATGGCGAAAAAAAATTTTTATACGCCCTTTTGGCATAAAACCTTATCTAGCTGTTGTAATACGCCCTTTTGGCATCTGCACTGATAAAAAAATGGACTTGACTCAAGAGCCAAACTCTTGAACCAAGAATTCCATTTTGAATAAAATGATTTTCTTGAGTCAAGAGAATAAATTCTCGAAACAAGAAAATTTTCTTCAACCAAGAATAATTTATTACCTCAAGAATTTATTCTCTTGACTCAAGAAAATCATTTTCTTCAAAATGGTATTCTTGGTTCAAAAGTTTGGCTCTTGAGTCAAGTCCATTTTTTTTATCAGTGTGGGTCGCGGTATATGAATGTGACATAACGCGCCATGTCACCAAGATTGCGCTCACAATTCTCAACCGATCATCGTAAAATTTTGTGGGCTGATTCTGTGGATCAATACCAAGGTCAAGTTTGAAGATGAGCAAAATCGGCCGGTTAGTTTACGAATTGTGGGTGTTTGAAATTTTTTTTATTTTCAAAAAAATTACAATTCTGTCAATTTTATAGAAATAATTTTGAAACCGTAGAAAATAACTCAAATCTAGAAATTTGATCTTAAATTTCACGTAATTATCTTTAATGTATGCTATTATTCGTCTAATTTTAGTTATTTTTCGAATTCATTCTGCTACTTCAAAAATTTGAAAAAATTTTCTAACACATGTGTTTCGAGCCTTTATCTTCAAATTATTTCTTAGCCTTAAAAGATAGCTTAAATCTATTAAATGAATGTTAAACTTCACATAATTATCTTCAGATGAAGCTTTTGCTTGCCCACTTTTATAATTTTTTTTAATTTCTTTGGTACTTTAAAAAATTAAAAAAAATTATTTTAATATTCATTCAAGAAATCTACCTATCCATATCGGGTGTGGACGAATGGCCTTTTTTCTTCAATAGAAAATAATATTTTTAGTCAACAAACATCAGCGGAAGATTCTCAAAGATAAGAAATTTATTATTTTATTGAGCTATAGATAGTTTTAATAAAGGAAGCATTCAAACTACGTTTAAAAATGCTTTATAAACAAAAATTTTGTGAACATTTGTATAATAAGTGAACTTGTTGCAGCCGTCTAACATGTCCCAAAGTCATATAATTTTTTTGGTCATGATGATTATGATTATCAATACTTTTGTAATGAGTTCAGTAATAAAATTGTGTCAGACTCAGGGTGGATCGGTATGTAATTTTATAAGATATTTTCAAATATTTAATTTGGTATAAATAAAATTAATTTTTGTAGTGTTCAGATAATAAAAAATGCTGTGCTGGTTATTTGTGCCAAGGAAAAATGTCCTTTTACTCAGGATATATACTCTATTTATGCTCATAAGCATATTATTTCAAATATTAAATATATTTGATCTATCAAATGTTAAATTGATATAGAAATGAAATATTCAATACTATTTTTAATTGATTAATTTTAAAACTGCTTATCTTAGAATATAAAATCTGTAATAAATTTATAAGAATTAATCAAAAATATTTTTATACATTTACTGCTTTTGAAAAGCAATAAAATAATAATGATAAGTAAAAAAAAAACGTGTTTTATTTTTTCAATAAAAAGTGTAATTATAGCATAGTCTGACCAAATATATTTAATTTATCAAGAACAGGAAAAAAGGTTTAAAAAATCATTTTTAAGCCGTAAAAGTTAGCTGAAATTATTAAATTTATGTTAAAGTCGACTTTTGATACTTCCCGTATAAAAAAAAAAATCGTCTAAAAATTGTTGTTTAAGATCTTAAAGGTGACACAAACCAAGACTATTTTAAGACTTTTTTAAGATGCCAAAAAAAAAAATACCGAAAGCAGATTTTTGAAATTTGGTTTTCGAATTTGTTATTCGAAATTCCTATGTTAACATTGGAAAAATTCCTATGTGACATAGAAATTTTTCCTATTCATAAATAGGGAAAATCCCTATGTTTTTTTCTCCGTGTACTGAAAGAAAGAGAGTGAAACATAAAGACTTCAATAACTTTAATAATTTTAATAATTAGACCTGAAAATTCTACAGATTTATCTAATTGAAATCTAAATTCAAAAATTTTATTTTCGAAAATCTCGATATCAGCCGCAAGCAATAAGTCAGCAGGGAATTTTTCCTGTTTGAAGGAACGAAGTCCTTGAGACTAATTATTAAATATATGTATTAGTATAGAGTGAATGAGACATTCCTAAGTTACAGCTCATGCTGTGTAAGCTATTAGGGCTTAACTTAGCTTTCGGGTCTTGGATTAAGTATGAGTCAGAGTACATATATTTAGCGTGTAATTATGCCCTTGGTTTTTCAGTAGTAATTTAGCAGTTGTGTTTTACACTTCTAGATTGTAACAATATAGATATCAGCTCTTAGTAAGTCAGGGTGTTGTTACTTATAACCTTACCTATTCACCATCTTCCATAATAAAAACTTTACAGATTTATCTAATTGAAATCTAAATTGAAAAGGTATTCAAAAATTTTATTTTTGAAAATCTCGATATCAGCCGTACGCAATAAGTCAGCAGGAAATTCTTTCCATAATCGTATAACAGTAACAACAAAAGAAGACTCAACGACCGGATTTTTAATTATTAATGGATGATTGTCAGCCTTTAGCGGTTTTCAGCGGTCAAGTTAAGATGAAATGCTCCATCTCATGACTTAGATTAGATAAACTAGTCAAAAAACCACTAAAGGCTGGAAATCATCCATTAATAACTATAAACTATAGCAACCCTACAAACATCTGTCTTTCTCAACTCGTCTCTCATCATATTCTACAAAATTTTCGTTTCAGTTTTGTAAATTTATTTCTCCCGCTGTTTAATTACGTTTATACAGGGATAATATTAACCCTCGGAGTTCACCCCTTCCAACAGAACTTTGGAGTACACACGGGGTCAAATTGACCCCACTTGACTTCCAAAGAATTATCTCTTAGAAACTATTGCGTTTATTTAAATGCGTTTTATCGGAATTAAGTTTATTACATTTTTGGTAGGTAAAACAATGCTCTTTTGAATACGATCATTATTACTTTGAATTAAATAGTTTTTAATGTTAAAAAAATTAATTAGAAACAAACCTATTTTCGAGAAATATTTTAGGATAAGAAAAATTCTAGGGTCAAAATGACCCCTAGTGTACTCCGAGGGTTAAAAATACCAAAATTATTACAACGAAGATTCTGTTTCGTCTACGTTTCTCATTTTGCAATACCAAGCAATATTTTCTTTACCTGAAAGTGCCAATTCATTCACTATTCAAACACATTTTTTAATGAATAATTCCAAATAATCATAAATTTGATCTTTACGCATAGTAAAGACTTATACTTCTACTTATCTTTCATGGTGTTATTTAAAATTATTTTTATTTTTCGAATTATAATTTAACTACAATTTAACCGCATCCGTATAAACAAATCGTCTTAAAATTGTCGTTCGTTTAAGATCTTAAACTTAACACAAACTAAGACTATTCTAAGACTCTTTTAAGACGCCAAAAAAACAAATTCCGAGAGCAGATTGCTGAAAATTAGGTTCTCGAATTTATTGTGAAAATTAATTTTTAGAAATATTTTAGACGATTTTACGACTTTCTAACCGCAATATTTTTGAGTAAGATGTTTTTAAATTGAATTTAAAATTGTTAAAAAATTATTATCTGACAATTTTAAAACTTTTTTAAGACGTTCCGTTTTAATGTTCCGGGGTTCTTTCGCTGTTAGCTAATTTAAAATAATTTTTTGTATATATTTTCATGCTCATGATATATTCGACCAATCACATCACGAATAAATTGATGCCTCATATATCCATGTTAATTTTATTTTGGGATGTAAGTTTTCTTTCCTTATATTTACCATTACACCTAGTTACTGTTTAATTATATTTTGAACTAAAAAGATATGTAAAATCGTGTAGTATCTATTTTTCGACATTGTCAACTAACCTTTCTTACATAGTTGATAATTCTGTTTTTTAAACGAAAAAGCAAAATTTACTTTATAGTCTGTTTATTTTCCATTTTACGTAATTTGTTTTTGATTGATTCATTTTCTATTTGTTTATATTAAACTTTGTAAATGAGGCTGTTATTTTAAGATAACTCGTCTTGTAAAACTATTATTTAACAGTTGGTATCAAAATTACAATTTTTTTTATGCTCCCTTGAATCTTTAAGAAGTACTTTTCTTAAAGCTGAAAGGGCGTATGTCTTGAGATACATCCTTTCAGCTTTAGGATACCAACTTTGTTTTTTTTTTTCACAGATTTTTACGTTTCAGACAATTTTAAAACCAATGGCAAGAAAAAATTTTATTATACGTCCTTTCACCACAAATCCCTATTAACCCTTAGCTATATGCCCTTTTACCTTTAAGCACGCGAAATATTTTTACGCAATTTTAAGTTGTATAATGATGTAATGTTTAAACAGATAAAAAAATAAAATAGCGCACATTCTACTACACGAGACAAGAATTATAAACGATAAGATAATTAAATTTTAAAAGCGCTCGGTTAATTAGACGGTAAATGCCGGTAAATATTGTCAATGGTCGTTGACCCCGGTATCACGTGTGTACAAATAACTGAAACTAATATAGTGAGTATTTGTGTCTTGGAAATAATAAGAGACCCGGAATCTAAAGTATCGGGTTACAATCAAGGTGTCACCATCCGGTCTCGTAAAATTCATGTCTCTTATTTTTATTTACATTCATACTACTTTTCTCTGTTAGTAAACTCTCTCTTTACTCCTGTCGCAATGAAGCGTGGATGCGTGTGCGCGACGTGTGGTCGAAAAACATGTAATTTAATAAAACGATCCTGATACAATCGTTTAGTTTTATTGTCCAGTTTTGGGGCACTAGCTTTTAAACAAACCAGAGAATAAAATAAAACGAGGATTTAGTTCTTTTAATTATGATAATAATTTCGTCATTTTTGGTGGCGCTGCGTAATTCCCGAGTCATGAATATTTAAATATAATCTTGATTCTTTGCTCGGAGTAATATAATGTGAAATCTGAACCGAGCAGAGATGGTAATTTTTTTTTTTTTTTTAAATCATATTAAGGACAAGTTTATCCGGAGAATTTTAAAATCCGAGAATTTTTTTGCCTGATTATAAATGGAGTTTTCTACTAGTAGAATTTTATATAATTTTTAACAATAATTAATTTATTATAATAAGTTTTCGGAGTAATTATAAATAGATTAGAATTTTAAGGGAGGTAAAATTTGTTTGATTTTTATTTTGTACATTTTAATATTGTTATATGTTGAATTTTAATTCATATAATTTTCGAAATAAGGAAAATTTTATTACAGCAATAATTTTTCTAATTATAAAACAATTATAATCTATATTATTAAGAGAATGAGAAAAATTTTGTGTCCAGGATAGTTAGATGGAAAAATCGATTTTTTTAGTGAAATTTAGTATCATTGCAAAGGTCTTTATTTCAATTTGTGCCTTTTCAAGGTTTCATATCATTCTCTCCGATAGTTAATTTATTATGATGAGTATTTTGGCTCCATTTAAAAATGCTCTATTTCTAGATACATGATTAAGAAATGAGCTTGTATTTCGTAAACTATTGACATTTTTAAAGATATAAGCTCATGCCAATGTTACACTCATCAAGACCTTTCATTTAAGTACCCACATCGATTTTTCATATATTTACATATATGTATATAAGAAAAATATATCAAAATGCATGTGGGTACTTAAATGAAAGCTCTTGATGAGTGTAACATCGAGGTGAGCTTATATCTTTAGAAACGTCAACAGTTAAGAAAGTACAGTGCAATTTAACAAAAGTCATTATTTAATAAAGCAAAATTTTGTTTATTTATAGTTCACAAGTCACGGCAGTCACATCGTGACTTATTATTTATTGTGCTTATTACTCAAAAAAATAATTGATTCAATTTTACAGATGACAACTTGGAATTTAACAATTTTTTAAATAAACATTTTTTTGAAAGATCTTTTTGAAAATAAATTTTAAAATGTTCTATCTCTTGATACATAATTAAGAAAATACCTTGTATCTTGTGAAATATGGACATTTTCAAAAATATAAGCTTACTTCGACATTACACTCATCGAGACCTTTCATTTGAGTACCCACATCAATTTTTCATATATATTACATATTTACATATATGAAAAATATATGAAAATGCATGTGGGTACTCAAACAAAAGGTCTTGATGAGTGTATCATGCGGATGAGCTTATATCTTTAAAAATGTCAATATTTTACAAGATAAAAGGTCATTTCTTAAGTACGTATCTAGAGTATTTGGACTGTACCTTCTTCAATATTGACATTTTTAAAGATATAAGCTCGTCCCGAAGCTACACTCATCAAGACCTTTCATTTGAGTACCCACATCAATTTTTCATATATTTCATATATTTATATATATGAAAAATATATGAAAATGCATGTGGGTACTTAAATGAAAGCTCTTGATGAGTGTAACATCGGGGTGAGCTTATATCTTTAGAAATGTCAATAATTAAGAAAGTACAGTGCAATTTAACAAAAGTCATTATTTAATAAAGCAAAATTTTATTCATTTGTATAGTTCACAAGTCTCGGCAGTCACATAGTGACTGCAAGGTTGCTAGTGATCATTAATAAACTATTTAATATTAAAAATAAAAGAATTTACAAAACTAAAGGGATTTCCCTTAAAAAAAAAAATATTTTAAAGATTGAAATTTTTGAAATTAATAGACACTAATTGACGGTAATAGCTGGGTACATAAATAACCATAAAGATGAAATAAAAGAATCACTAGCGCCTCTTTGTTGGCTGGTAGAATCTAAGTATTTACCCTGGTGTCTGGATCGAGTGATTTAACGAAATAGTAGTTGGCCTCACTCCCCTCAGCCAACGAGAAAATAATTGATACTCGTGTGTATAAGCAACGTGGCATGATTAATAAGTCATTCATTAATATAAATGGACTCTCGAGCCGCGAATGATTCCATGATGAATCGGCTGCATTTAACGGTGCGCAGAACGCCCCGCGGGTGTGAATCCTTACCGTCAATTTGCTCTTTCAAGTCGTCACTGCGTGGAGTCTTCCGCTTCCTATTTTTATTTATTTTCGTATTAATAATAAAGGTCCCGGGACTTTTTTTTTCACCATCATTTATTTAATATAATCAATTTATTCGAATTACAGGTCGATTAATCGATTAATTAAGGGTATTTAAATTTGTATAGCAAATTAACGATTGTGTGTAACTTTTACTTGGACAACCCCTCGAGTGCGAGCACACCTGTCAATGGCGATCATTAAACAGCTTCATTTAGCTTTCAAGTCTTAATATTTATGTTTAATCGTTATTATATCCCACATGAAACAAGCCAATCAATGTTCCGCACATGTTTCTTCGCACAAGACACAATAAGTTGATCATCGATCGACATCTGGTGAGAATACACTGGAGAAAGCTCAAAGCTGATTAAATGATTCGCGATAATTAACCCGCGCTATTGTTAGCGATCATCATCGATATTATTTATTTAATAATTTATAAATAAATTTAAATATGTTAATACTGAAGCAAATAAGAGGTTGATTAAATCGTGGGTGGTCGAAAATGAAATGTGTTGATTTTTTTGGTAACCAAAGAACTTGCGAGAGATAAGAAGCCAAGAGAGTTTGAATATAATAATGAAAACATTTATATTTGTATTTATGTTTTTATTAGCGGTAAATGTAGTAATGCAGTAATGTGTGTATGAGTAATGTGTAATGAGGGGGAAAGAATGAGCTGATGCTTCAGTGTATTCTCAGGGCTATGATTTGCTGTTCTTGTATATTATACGTACGGTTGTTATGTGTGTTGTGTGGCACATGAACAACCGGGGATGGATAACGGTGTGAAACTACGTAGGTAACTCTCGAGAAATTGTCCCTGGTCGTAAAGAATGTAATGTATTATAAAAGGTGAGTACTATAAAGGTGTATGCACTCTGACGTGCCATTGTAAAATTGTTGATGTTGCTAACGCTCGGCCAGCCAGTCGTTAATGTTTTACAAAAAAGTCTTCTTTAATGTTTTAAACAATCACTACAGTTCAACGGCTCACGGAACTATAATTAAACACACGTCAATTATTGAATGCAATAATTTTTTTTTTTTTTTTAAAGCTTGTTAATATTATTCATTAGTTAAAAAAAATATTTATTTGTTTTTTTATGGACAGAAAGAAGAATTTCTTGAATGGAGAACAAAATTCTTGGCTCAAAAAAATTTTCGGGTGCCTAAAGGAAGACCGAAGTAAAAGTTTTTCTTGAAATTCTATTCTTGGTGGAAGTCCTTTTTTTATTAATTCAAATTATCATAAATACTTGGTACAATAAATTTTTATATTTGATCAAGATTTTTAGATATTTTAGGGAAGCAGAGGTCTTTTTTTTGCTTCATTTTGATTTTTTTTTCTTTGAGTTCTCGGTGATGCTCAAGACTCGTAAAAATCGTGGTATTCTCTCGACGACGTTTTCTAGGAGAAGAATCTCTAGATTTTGATGGTAATGGCTTCAGGGAAAAAAAATTTTTTTTTTTTCGATTTCTTGCAAAATTTCAACTGATTCATTCGAAATAGACAGAAAATAAATTAATTTGATGGTTAAAAGCTACAAAAAGGGAAAATCGGCTTAAGGGGACCGTCGTGCCCCAAACTCGCCTAATTACTTTTATTAAATTGCACTGTACTTTTTTAACTATTGACGTTTTCAAAGATATAAGCTCATCCCGATGATACACTCATCAAGAGCTTTCGTTTGAGTACCCACATGCATTTTGATATATTTTTCATATGTACATATATATATAATATATATAAATATATGAAAAATTGATGTGGGTACTTAAATGAAAGGTCTTGATGAGTGTAACAACGGGATGAGCTTATACCTTTAAAAATGTTAATATTTTACAGGATACAAGCACATTTTTTAATTATGTATTTAGAGACAGAGCATTTTCGAATGCAGCCTAAATAATTATCATCATAAATTGACTATTGGTGAGAATGATATGAAACCTTGAAAAGATACAACTTTTTTCCAACGATACCAAATTTAACCATAAAAATCGATTTTATCATATAAATACACTGACCACAAAATTTTGCTTATTCTCCTAATCATATAGGTTATGATAAAAAATGACTCAAGTATTATAAAAAATTTTTGGTATAAATATTTTTAATTTTTTGCAAAATTTATTAATTATTTAAAAAATGTTTAATTAATTTTTTACAATACAAATAAATTCCTAATACTATAAAATACTAGTTATTACAACTAATAAATACCATAAATTACAATAAATAAATAAATAAAGAATGTATATAATTTAAAGTTAAACGAAAGAATAAAAATAAAAAATTAACAGTCAATTTGCGTGATCGTATAAAATTCGTTACGGTTATGATGCGATAGTAAATGCATTTTGGGGGCGTGATTTTAATGTTAAGGATCAAGATCTTACACAGATAAGGATTACAAGACACATATAAATAGGTGTATGTATGAGAAGAGACCAGGAGAGAAAAAATAATAGCAAACCAAAAGAGAAGAGAGAATCAACGGAGTATAAGTAAAGTAGAAGAGGCAAGGTAACGCGAGAGTAAGTTTAGCCGCCTAATGGTCGTGCGAGCATGCACGATCTCTTCTTATTCTCATCCCGGGCGCCCAGCAATTACATTATTAATAGAGATATTACTCCCCTCGCTCATACTCACTCGCCCGCCGATTACGACATCTTAATGTTCGCACACACGCTCCACAGCACCACATACTCCACTCCATAACATATATCCTATGGATCCTTGTGGGTACTCAAATGAAAGCTCTTGATTAGTGAAACATCGGAATGAGCTTATATTTTTAAAAACGTCAATATTTAAAAAAAATGCAGTGCAATTTAACACAAGTCATTATTTAATCAAGCAAAATTTTAATTTATTTTTATTTTACAAGTCACGCTAATGTATAAAATTAAAATTACCAGCCACTCGATAATTTTTTAATTTTATTTAACATTTAAATTTTTTTCTGAAAAATTATTTTACAAAATTGCATTTACAATTTTTTAAAATTACTACACGTCTATTTTTTTTTCTAATTTTTTTTGCCGTAATTTATTTGTTAAAAAAATTATAAAAATGATCAAATATCTTCTAAATTAATTTTCATTAATGATAATCTTCAATTAAATAATAGGAATTGAATATAATATTATATACGAGGACGTATATTACGTATTGTAAAATTATCGTGCCAAGACACGATATCACTTGAATGAATTGGTGGCCAGGTTGCCCCAAATATCCAGCAATGTCTACGTGTACGATGGAATTATAATTACGTGCGTGACTGGTTGATACCCCGGGTGGTATTAAATTTAAGCAACAAATATCGAGCGAGTCATAATCATAAGTATCAAGTACATTAACTTCTGCTATTGTATCTTGCTATACGTGTAATAAGAGAACTCTCATTACAATCACCAGTTAAATACATACACACATCATCAGGAAACTCTTCAAGGTCAATTTTATTTCGAGGGGAAAGTTCGTGACAGTATTGTACTAAAATAAGTTTATGTTAAGAACGTGCATACGTTTTTTAGTCAGTGTGTGTATTTTAAATTTATATTGTTAAGGCCGCTTCCGTTCTCATCTTCTCGCGGTACTTTCTCTATCCGTTTAAACAAATAATTACTGTTACTGTTACTGTTGTCGGTTTTTATTCGAAATTAAGTCGCTTTGTTGGATGGATCATATGAATAGACGGTTAATAATATACATTATTTAGTTGTAGTTAGTATAAAAATTTTTTTTTTTCTTCAGCAACACAAAATTCGGCTCAGAAGGATGTGGTCAGAAACAGACAGACTAATTCACCGTGCCTAAAAAATTCATCGTCTTCTGGATCAAGTCAGGATGTTAGAGATTCTAATGTTAATTCTAGAAGGCCTGTTAGTTATACTGCGCCTTCACAATTACCACAAAGGTTATTATTACTATTACTATTAATTCTTTAAAAAAATTGATTTTTAAAAATTTACAGCAATAATTATTATCAAGTTATGATAAAATTCGAAATTATAAAATTATAATCAATACCATTTTTATTAAAATATTTATAATATTGAATATTAATATTTTCAATACAAAATAGTTATCTATATTATTAAGAGACTAAGTAAAATTTTGTGGCCAGTTTTTTTATGGTTAAATTTGGTATCATTGGAAAAGTCTTGACTTGAATTTGTGCCGTTTCAAGGTTTCATATCATTCTCTTAAATAGTCAATTTATAATGATGAATATTTAGGCTGCATTCAAAAATACTCTTTATCTAGATACATAATTAAAGAATGACATTGTATCTCGTGAACTATTGACATTTTTTAAGATATAAGCTCATCCCGATATTACATTCATCAAGACCTTTCATTTGAATACCCACATTAATTTTTCATATATTTTATATATTCAGATATATTACATATATATGTATATATGAAAAATATATAAAAATACATGTGGGTACTCAAATGAAAGCTCTTGATAAAGGTAACATTGAGGTGAGCTTATATCTTTAAAAATGTCAATATTTCACAAAATAAAAGATCATTTCTTAAGTATGTATCTAGAGTATTTAGACTGTACTTTCTTCAATATTGACATTTTTAAAGATATAAGCTCATCCCGATGATACACTCATTAAGAGCTTTCATTTGAGTACCCATATGCATTTTGATATATTTTTCATATATTTATGTATATATAATATATATAAATATATAAAATATGTTAAGAATTGATGTGGGTACTCAAATGAAAAGTCTCGATAAGTGTAATGTCGGTGTGAGCATATATTTTTAAAAATGTCAATAGTTCACAAGATACAAGGTCATTTATTAATTATTTATCTAGTGATAGAGCATTTTCGAATGCAGCCTAAATAATTATCATCATAACTTAACTATTGGTGAGAATGATATGAAACCTTGAAAAAACACAACTCCAGGTCAAGATCTTTCTAATGATACCAAATTTAACCATAAAAACCCATTTTATCATATAAATACACTGATCACAAAATTTTTCTTATTCTCTCAATAATATAGATTAAAAAAAAAATTTTTTTTTGATAATAATCCGCCAATACTAAGTAATATAAGGTCCAAGGTCTTTTGGAGTAGGTTCGCACGCTCGATCTCGATAAGGACCTTACTACTTCAACTCTCAACTCTCAGCAATATGCATTTTGATATATTTTTCATATATTTATGTATATATAATATATATAAATATATAAGATATATTAAAAAATTGATGTGGGTACTCAAATGAAAGGTCTTGATAAGTGTAATTTGGGTGTGAGCATATATTTTTAAAAATGTCAATAGTTCACAAGATACAAGGTCATTTATTAATTATCTATCTAGAGATAGAGCATTTTCGAATGCAGCCTAAATAATTATCATCATAAATTAACTATTGGTGAGAATGATATGAAACCTTGAAAAAACACAACTCCAGGTCAAGATCTTTCTAATGATACCAAATTTAACCATAAAAACCTATTTTATCATATAAATACACTGATCACAAAATTTTTCTTATTCTCTCAATAATATAGATTAAAAAAAAAATTTTTTTTGATAACAATCCACCTATACTAAGTAATATAAGGTCCAAGGTCTTTTGGAGTAGGTTCGCACGCTCGATCTCGATAAGGACCTTACTACTTCAACTCTCAACTCTCAGCAACACAAATGCATGTATAAATGTATTTAAAGCCTAACTGTTATGTGTATGAGCTCGTGGCTGCTTCTAAATACTGGTAATGGCGCTTAATATATCGCCAGAAGATAACAATCGTCGGAAAGAAAACGACGGCAATACGCGCCTCTGGACTTTTACTCACTACTCCCTTCACTATCTTCTCGCTATACAAGAGGAAAGAGCTAAGAGTTAAAAGTAAGATCCAACAACTAAACATTATTTTTAAAATTTAATTATCTGGAAAGAAGTTTTAAGACATTGAAGCTTACTTGCATTGCATGCGTTCGGTTAATTCATCGATAGATCCCCGCTCGATATTTACGATCCGTTCAATACAACCTTTATACTTATTTCCGGTGGTATTTTATAGATTTTTTTTTTATAAATATAGATAAGTAGATAGGAAGTACTGTGAGTTTGACAGATAAATATAATAATTAATGATTGATCATTAATTTAATGAGGAGTTAGCGAGTACGCGGACGACAAAATTTAAATGATAAGGTCTTTTAATGACACGACACTTGTTGCCATAGAGCTGCAATTATTTCTTCGAGCACGTTGGACGTCCACTGTGACGTCATTACTGTGCATTACCTTCTCACGCTCAAAGACTCTCAGCTGATCACAGTATACTAACCCGTACCCGTATTATATCGTAAATTTATTATATTTATATAATAATATAATATAATTAATATAATAATTATACTTTTTTTTTAATAATTATTCACAAGTGGGGTCAAACGTTTTTTTTGAACTTATTCGGGTGAAAAATTAATCTATATTATTAAGCGACTAAGCGAAATTTTGTGGCCAGTGTATTTATATGATAAATTGGGTTTTTATGGTTAAATTTGGTATCGTTGGAAAAGTCTTGATCTGCACGCAGAATAAAATTTTGTTAAGATAATCTAAGATATGTTGTGGTAACAAATGAATTTGTTAACATAGGGATAACAAATCATATGTTAAAATAACAAAATTTAGGATATAACAAGTTATTGATATGTTATAACAACAAAATAGTTTTGTTAGTATGGCAAAATCTTTTAGTTGATTCGACAAACACACGCAGAAAAAAATTTTGTTAAGATAATCTAAGATATGTTGTGGTAATAAATGAATTTGTTAACATAGGGATAACAAATCATATGTTAAAATAACAAAATTTGGGATATAACTAGTTATTGATATGTTATAACAACAAAACAGTTTTGTTAGTATGGCAAAATCTTTTAGTTGATTCGACAAAATCCTATAGTTGGTATAACAAATTTTTTTGTTGAAACAGCAAAATTGTTCTATTAAAGTAATAAAGAAAATTTGTTAGAGTAACAAAGAAAATTTGTTGTAGTAATGAAGAGAATTTGTAAGAATAACAATGAGAATTTGTTGAAATAACCCATTGAGTATCATTATACACAATCATTTTGGTGATAAGCTTTTGAGGATTTGGAAAATATTTTGGCAACAAATTAGTTTTGTTACTGTAATAAAATCACTTTGTTACAGCAACAAAGTCATTTTGTGACAGCAACAAAATGATTTTATTAGTGAAACAAATTGATTTTGTGATTGAACAAACTGGTTTGTTAGTACAACTTGAAACATTTTGTTAATGCAACTAATATGGATTTGTTGCTATAACTATACCAGGAGTTTTGTTTAGGCATTTTTTTGCTGAAATTTCAAAATTTCAAAATTTGGCTGAGCAAAACTGCTGTTAAAAAATTCTATAAAAATTAAATAAATCCTAAATGCTCAAAATATGTCAGGAAACGCCCAAACACAACTCCTGTTAAAAGCGGAACTTAAAATGCCAATTTTAAAAGGTCCATCAAGAAAGTTACATTTTCGTACACCCTAAAATTATATATATGTATGCAGGAAAAATATCTGAAAAATTCATGTGGGTACACAAATGAAAGGTCTCGATGAGTCTATCAGCGGGATTTGCTTATATCTTTAAAAATTTCAATATTGAAGAAAGTACAGTCCAAATACTTTCGATACATAATTAAGAAATTAATTATCTTGTGAAATATTCACATTTTTAGAGATATTAGCTGATCCCGATGTTACACTCATCAAGATCATTCATTTGAGTACCCACATCAATTTTTCATATATTTATATATATTATATATATGTGTATATAAAAAATATATCAAAATGCATGTGGGTACTCAAATGAAAGCTCTTGATGAGTGTAACATCGGGATAAGCTTATATCTTCAAAAACGACAATAATTAACAAAGTACAGCGCAATTTAACAAAATTAATTATTTAATAAAGCAAAATTTTATTTATTTATAGTTCGCAATTCAAGGCAGTCACAGAGTGACTGCAAGGTTGCTGGTATTTTTTAATTTTTACTATCCTTCTTATTTTTACCGCGGATTTATGGTGGTAATATCGAAAATATCAAAAAATTAATATTTCGATAGTTTTTTTGCGTTAAAAAATTGGAAAAAATTTTGGATCTCGCGTTTTTGGATAAAATCTCTATTTTATCTTTTTTTGATGTTTTTGACATTTTTTTTCTTAAAAAGTACATATAAAACGAACAAATGAAAAATAATGTTAAATATCACAATTTTCTAAAAAATTTATAAATTTTTTTGAAAATTTGTTAAAATTGTGGTAATCAACTTTTTTTTTTAAACTGTTCGTTTTTTTATGTATTTTTCATAAAAAAATATATCAAAACAAAAAAAAATTAGGAAGTACTGTGAGTTTGACAGATAAATATAATAATTAATGATTGATCATTAATTTAATGAGGAGTTAGCGAGTACGCGGACGACAAAATTTAAATGATAAGGTCTTTTAATGACACGACACTTGTTGCCATAGAGCTGCAATTATTTCTTCGAGCACGTTGGACGTCCACTGTGACGTCATTACTGTGCATTACCTTCTCACGCTCAAAGACTCTCAGCTGATCACAGTATACTAACCCGTACCCGTATTATATCGTAAATTTATTATATTTATATAATAATATAATATAATTAATATAATAATTATACTTTTTTTTTAATAATTATTCACAAGTGGGGTCAAACGTTTTTTTTGAACTTATTCGGGTGAAAAATTAATCTATATTATTAAGCGACTAAGCGAAATTTTGTGGCCAGTGTATTTATATGATAAATTGGGTTTTTATGGTTAAATTTGGTATCGTTGGAAAAGTCTTGATCTGCACGCAGAATAAAATTTTGTT
The DNA here is from genome assembly GCA_000956155.1 of Cotesia vestalis. NCBI lineage: Eukaryota > Metazoa > Arthropoda > Insecta > Hymenoptera > Braconidae > Cotesia > Cotesia vestalis. The sequence goes on along the minus strand of JZSA01007134.1, from coordinate 6,364 downwards.
AAGATAATCTAAGATATGTTGTGGTAACAAATGAATTTGTTAACATAGGGATAACAAATCATATGTTAAAATAACAAAATTTAGGATATAACAAGTTATTGATATGTTATAACAACAAAATAGTTTTGTTAGTATGGCAAAATCTTTTAGTTGATTCGACAAAATCCTATAGTAGGTATAACAAATTTATTTGTTGAAACAACAAAATTGTTCTATTAAAGTAATAAAGAAAATTTGTTAGAGTAACAAAGAAAATTTGTTGTAGTAATGAAGAGAATTTGTAAGAATAATAAATAAAAATAAGATTGAGGTCGATTTCTAATTCCCGCAGAGTCCCCTGGAGTGTATTCATAAATTCTGGGTTTTACGCGCGTTTGCTTAGTTTTTACGACCTATGTCCATATGTATATATGTATATATACACAAACTCATCGAGATAAAAAATAAAAAATAAAATTAAGTGTTTAAAAATGAGAATATTATATTATGAAAAAAGAAAAAAAAATATATATTCAGTTTTAGAGAATAGTATTTATATGAGAGGTTTTAAAAAAATGAATGAATGATCGACCAGGAGCAATCCTATTTAGTAAGCTTTTAATTTATTACTCCTAGATATTTACATTTTAATGTTTTTATTTATGGGATTTGATTATCTTAATTACGCAACACCTGAAATCATTCTACTGATATTAGAGTATTTTTTTCCTTTTCATTATTGTTAATTAGAAATTTTAATAAATTATTCTGCGGGAATACAAGAGCGCTTGTTTGTCACCAGAGTTCATGGTGATTAATCGGCTCTTAATCTCCGTCTCTGTCGCTCTATCGTTAATGACTAAGACTTGACGTCCCGCGACTAATTCACGCCCGCAATTCTCCTGTCATTGATGTCTCTATGCTCGTGTTTACTTTCGACTTGTATCAAGCATTGTGATAATTATAATTATTGTATATTTTATTTTTAATTCTGACTTTATAATGGTTAAGAATTTTAATACATAATCTAATGCTCAATTTATATTTTTTTAAAATCAACGGATAGGATAAAAATAATAAAAAAAGCGGATTTGAAAGGCCGATGGGCAACCTCGTGATATGCGGGTCAAGCTAATTTATGAGGAACACGGTATCGTTTCGAGGGAAATCGATTAATACGTTTAGATCTACACTCAGATTTCGAGATTATTTGTTACACAATCTATTACATTAACTATAAATTTATTTTTATAAAAATCAAAGGAATTATTTTAAGAATTATTTGATTAAATTATTCTTAAAAAATTTTATTTAGAAATTATAGTCGTATTAATAATTATAAAAATATAACAAACGGGATTTTTAAATAATATTGCGATCCAAATGCCAAAAGGGTGTATTACAGCAGAGCTAGATAGGGTTTTATGCCAAAAGGGCGTATAAAAATTTTTTTTTTTCGCTATTCAACTTAGAACTGCTTAAAACTTAAAGATAGGTCAAAAAAAATTTTTCAGCGTACTAATGCCAAAAGGGCATATCTCAAAACATACGCCCTTTTGGCTTTAGAAAAAAGTTAACCTAAAGCCAAAAGGGCGTATAAAAAAACTTTCAGTTTTGCTCTGAAATATAAAATTTAACTCTAAAAAATAAATCCAGATCATTTAATATTGTCGAATTTCGCGTCTCTGACTCAGCAACCATGTTAGATATCGCAACTGTTTTTTTTTTCTTTTTCAATTAAAATTATAAACAGAATTCGTATTAAAATTTTAATAAGGTAAAAAACCCAGTTATTGACACTAGCCTAGTTGTTTGACACTTGCAATTTTATTCTATTTAAAAAAATCAAATATTCTCAAAAAACTTATTTTCTTAAAATTTATAATCAAAAAATTATATTTATTAATTTATTAGAGTTGATTTGTTTTTTTCAATTAAAATAAAATTGCAAGTGTCAATAACTAGGCCAGTGTCAATAACTGGGTCTTTTACCTTAATAATATTTAAAAATACCTATTTGTAATTTAATAATTAATATATATATATTCAATTCTGCAGCAAAATTATTAACATATAAATAAAAATTCAAAGCAATCGGCAAAAAAAATTATGCGCCCTTTTGGCTTTAAGTCACTAAATTTTCAATGTCTTAAAGCTAAAAGGGCGTATAAGTTAAAACATACGCCTTTTTGGCTTTGGAAATTTATTTTTTTTATTTTTAGAATTAGAAAGTGTTAATAAAGCGATTGGTAAAAAAAAATAAATTTATACGCCCTTTTGGCACTACAAAGCCAAAAAGGCGTATAAATTGATTTGCGCCCTTTTTGCATTTGGGTCGCGATATATAACATAATGTTTAAGTGTACATTTTTTTTTACTTTGTAATTACAAAAAAAAAAAATCTATTAAATTTAAAAAGTATTGATTGTATTGGGTGAGATATAGTCAGCGTCTTAGAAAGGTCAGGTCGGTGTCAACAAATCCAATCCGCCACGGTCAGTTGAATAGAGAACACGTAACTATTATTTCACAATTCCTGAATTTATTATGAACATTCGGGTTACTAAAGTGTCTCTCCTATTGATTTATCGTTACAGCCCTGTATTAGATCACTCTACATTCTTCTAATTCCTTTTTTTTTTTACTTACATAGGAACGACTGACGACCAATAAATTGTAGCCTTGGACTATACAGCGAGGACTAAAAAATCCTCAAGAATTTTTATTATTTTTTTGCTATTATTTATCATCTTAATAAACAAGATTAATTAATTTGCCTTTCGAAGATATTTATTGGGTGTTTTGATATTATTTATTGGGTGTTTTAGATTATGGAAAAATGTTGTGATATTTTTTAACACCCCCCGAGGTGTTAAGCTTTTATTATATCTCATAATATTCAACTTATTTTAGAAATATTATTTAAAAAAATTGTTATACAAAAATCGTTCTTTTTCTTTATTATTTTATTTTGTTAATTTATTATAAACTAATACTTGTATAAGCGGAAAGGGATGTAAAAGACCATTCAGGCCATACATTAGATGAAATAAATTATTACTTCACAGAAAAAAAGGTTCACTTGAGCAAAGAAAATATTTTTCTTCTTAATTATTTTCTTGAGGGAAAAAAAAATTTTTTTTTTTAACACAAGAAATTTCACTTATTCCAACAAAATTAATTCTCTTGCTTTACACGGAAAAAAGTAAACTGTAATATTCACTCGGATTCCGGTTAGTTTTTATAGTTTCAAACAGTAAAGCGGACATCGGGGTGGCAAAAATGTAAATATTACAGAATTTAATGTAGAAAGTATAAAAGCCACAATTTATAATTTAATATCCAAAATAAGTAATTAGTAGTTGTCACTATAGTAAACAACGACTCTTTTATCTTTAAAAATTACAGTTTCAAACAGTAATAATTGCCATTTCAATATATAGTCCATATTATGAAGAGAAGGGGAACTCAGATGAAAGAGAAGGGGGTCTCACTCTGGGAGAATTTAATATTTCAAACAGTAAAAATACCTACCGTCAAATATGCCATATTTTAGCGATAAGTTACCGTATAATAACGATACATTACTGTACAATCGCGGTACTTTGTCGTACAATATCCGTAATTTACGGTATCATACTGTATAACGGTAAATCACTGTACGTACCGTACTCTACTGTACCCTACCGTAAATTTGCCGTATATTACCGTACTCTACCGCACTTTTGATCTGTCAGCGGTGTCTTGAATCAAGATTGTTTTTCTATCAGTATATTAAAAACGAAACTCAAAACTTCAATTTTAAAAGGTTCTTCACGGAAATTGAATTTTAGCGTACCTCAATGTTCAAGTACACGGAGAGAAAAAATTTCTTTTAAAAAAACGGGCATTGTTATGACAAGAAATTAATTTCTTAAAAGTTAAAAAAATTTTATTTCTTAGTTGAGGAAATCAAAATTTTTCTCACTGTAACTTTTTTCTTGAAAAAAAGTTTTTTTGATTTGGAAAAACACAATTTTAGATAGATAACTTTCAAATTTTCATCCTATTGTTTTTTTTCAAATCTAGAAAATTTTTTTCAACAATAAATGTAATGTGAGAAAAAATTTTGATTTCTTCAGGTAAGAAATAAAATTTTTAACAAATTAATTTCTTATTCCAAAACTTACTCATATTTTCTAAAAGAAATGTGACAAATAATATTTATTATGTATTTAAAATGAAGTAGGAAAGTTCTGCTAGTGACTGACAAATGTCTTGTCATTAATGATTCAATAAAAATGTAGAGAAAATAATGTAGAGTATAAATGAATCAACTTATTTTAAAGTATTGTAAAGACGTTCAATAAATTTTTATCATACCTGGTAATGCTTCAGATTATTTACTATGCAAGCCAATAACGCATCTCGACCAATGCTAACTGTGACGTTAGGTATTGGCTCAGCAAACATAGGAGCAGGCTCATCTGCAACTGAGAAAATAATTTCCTTTCACTTTTTTATCAATAAGTTCTTCAAAATTTCAAATTTTGACTGCGTTTAAAGTATTATTTTTTGTCATAATCGCTCAGTAAGTTCAATTTTCAAAAACTATTTGGCACCTGCACAAGTAGCAAAATGTACCATTCTTCTTTTTATCCCTACACACAAAAAACAAATTTCTTGCGCCAAGAAAATTTTAAGAAAAACAAAAGTTATTTTGGAGCAAGAAGAAATTTTCTTGGCTCAAGAAATTTATCTTGTCTCAAGAAACTTTGACTTCATTCAAGAAATTTTCAATCTTCCTCGATATTTTCTTGAGCCAAGAAAATTTACACTCCAGTCAAGAATTTTTTTTTTCAGTGTATGTTAACAAATTCATTTGTTACCACAACATATCTTAGATTATTTTAACAAAATTTTTTTCTGCGTGTATGTTTAAACACAAAATGTGAATTTTTCCTTTTAGTTATTAATTTTAAGATAATTTTTTTTCTTCTATTAAATAGTAAAACGGCGTGCCATAATTATCAGCTTTTAACACTCACAAAAAGTGAGGTAATATTTAACGTTTAGTTAAACATAAAATAAAATAAGTAGGATTAAACGCTGTTAGGAGAAATGCATTTTGTTATAGAGTTCATTAATCAAGTGAGAGCGAATACGCCCGTGGTAAGAATGCCGGGGTATATTTCGAGTTCGGAGTCCATTTATCATTTGAGTTGGAACACGTATTTGTAGGTAGGTAGGTAGGCAGTGCCCGGGCTCGCTAACAAGTGGATATGCGCTGTCCCCATGGATGATGTAGCACCAGCTAGCTGGGACCCCCTACCAAGTGTGACACCTTCAACCTTAGAACTGGGAATCTCTTCTTCACTCCTGAATGCAATTTTAAAAATTCACCCATACTTGCAACTTGCAATAAAAAAAAAAAAAAAAAAAAAAAAAAAAAAAAATCACGACCCTAAGCACCTTCAACTAAACATAAACACATACTGAGGGTGTTTATATGTAGTGAGCCGCGTCAAAAGTCTCGAGACTACAATTATTGAATTAAAGGCGAGACCAAGTCGTTGCGCAAGCACTTAGTACCGCCTTCTTTCTCGCGCTTCACATCAGATCATATCACGTTTTGAGAAATCCATATACGTAAAATAGAGAACGGGGCTTGTATTAATATAAGGGTGGTGGTTTTTGCGAACCTCGGCCAGAAGTCACTGGTAATTACACGGCTGTCGTTCACCAGCTCCGTCAGCTCGACATTAGACTACTCCGAGGAGTAGGAGCACGTGAACCGCCGGGGAATCAGTTAATCCCAAGCCGACAGCTTCACCTGATAATTAAAAGGTAAGCAAACCTCAACTCGGATTATTTTTTAGTGGGTGGATTCTCTTTCTTTCGGCTCTCTAAGCGTTATTAATTCTTTAGGACAATTTTTAAGTAATTAATTTATTGACACTCATTTTATTTTTGATAGAAAATTATTTATCATTTTTTATTAAGTAGAAAAATTTTTTAATTTATTTAAACTAAGAATTTATTTCTCAACTTGGTTAAAAATTGATATTAAGCGTTAAATAAATAATAGCTTAAAAATAAAAAATACACGGTTTTTTATAGAAAACCGAACTAAAAAAATAGAAAATAAGTTTTCATAAATTTAAATTAAGAATTGTGTTTAAAATTTCAATAAATTGAAATTAATAACAGTGTAAATAAAAAAAAAAATGTATTTTATTTTAAAAAAATCGTGGGGTGCATGGGTAAATAGATATAAATATTCTATTGGCAGACATGAGTAGAGTGATTATCATTTTTGCAATATCTTAAAAAGCATCCCACGCTTTTTTCAAAATAAAATACATTTTTTTTTATTCACACTATTATTAATTTATATTTATTGAAA
>JZSA01007132.1:0-19403 GCA_000956155.1 Cotesia vestalis | reverse complement strand
TTATCTATACTAATATTATAAAGAGGAAAGATTTGATTGGTTGTCTGTTGGTTTACATTGAATTGGCTCCGAAACAACTGAACCGATTTGTAAAATTCTTTCACTATTGGGAAGCTACACTATCCTCGGGTGACATAAGTTATTTTATAATCTAAACGATTTGGAAATTTTTGTTAAATACCCGTGTGAAGCCAGGGCGGACTGCTAGTAATAAATAAAATAATTAAAAGGTCCATTAAATAATTTTACAAAAAACATTTTTTTTTTCGTTTATCTGTAATTTTTGTTTCTAATTTATTATTATTATTATTATTCGAAAATTAGTAATAACAATAATATTTTTATAATATTTTAGACCGCAAAATTAAAAATTTTTTCTAAAAATAATCATCATTATTAATTTAATAAATTAATTAAAAGCCAGTTAAATTAATAAAGTATTTTGTCGACTAATTAATGGCTACTGTCCGAGTTCTCGACTTTAATTAAATAGTTACCAATAATTACTGTATTTGTCAATTAAATTATTTGTTAAAACTTATCTAAAGTGCTGATAATACTTTCGATAAAACTCAGTATGACGCAGGTGATCTAAAAAACTATTATTAAAAAATAAAATCGTAAATTTATTGGACTGACGTCGCCATCCCTTCTTTCGATTCCTTTAAATTATCAATAATTAATTCCATTAAAATTATCAACAGTATAAAAATCCGATGAATCCTCCCTCGATATCAGTATCAAAAATTGTCCCCAAAATGAAGCTGATTTCCGCGTTTCTGGTAAGTGTTAATTATGATTTAAAATTTATCCGGGAAATTATCCAAGTTTTACGGTTAAAATTTTCACAGAAAATCAAATGAAACGGTGGGTACGGACAAATGACGAAAAGAAAAAAACTGATAATTACGAAGATGAGACCTGGAAAATGCAACGGACAAGCCACGACAAAAAGGAACGCTATCATGAAGTCGGCAGTCAGCATGAGCTGATAATAGATCACGAGGCACATGATGTTGATGATTTTCGCATTAATAAACCGGGGAGGCAGTCTCACCGCTGGGTAGATCATACTGAAAGCACTGTTACTAACGAATCTAAAACAACTTGGGAATCCGTGTTTTAATCGGAAAGAAATAATTTTGAAAAATCATAAAGATAAAAAAAAAAGGCTAATTAATTTTTTTTTTCAGTTTAGAAATTATTATTATTATTTCTTTCTAAAAATTATAAAAAATAATTTTGACTTACTTTATAAAAATTTCTTAACAACGCAGTACTCTGCTCTCTAGCAGATTCAATTGCTGCTAAATGTGCATCACATAACAAACTCTGTCCATCAGACATAACGATTTTCAATAATAATTTAACACACAACTCCAACGTTACAAGCCGTATTTTGGCATCTATAAAAAATAAATATTAATATTTAAAAAATCGTTTATCATTAAAATTAATATCTCTAGACTAAAATGCTTTTTAAAATATAAATATAAATTTATTAACTTACTGTTTTGGCAACTCATTGAAATAACATTAATTAATTTTTCTACTAATGTTTCATTATACCAACTATTAGACATTTCTTTTTGTGGACGACTTAACAAAAAATCAAGCGTTTCATCATTAACACCCTGTAAAAAAAAATATTTTACTTATAATTTTTAATACTGTAATAAAAAATTATAAAAAAGAAAAAAAACTATAATTAAATAAAAATCAGGATGTTGTAATAATCAGGATATAGCAATAATAAAAAAAAAAAAAAATTGTTACCTCATTGCTTATAAGAGCGTAAAGTAAACAAAGTCCAAAAAGCGCCGCGTAGTCATTTTCTGAACATTGCAACGAGCTAAGAATAGTATCAAGAAAAGGCCTAGACACAGCGGGTCCATTGGACAATCCTTCTGGAATTTTAGAAGACACAGGACTCTCGAGAGCCAATCTCTCCTTTTCTTCATCCGTAACATTAAGATGCTTTATTTTATCATCTAAATTATCGAGCTTCACGATATCTGAATCCGAAGACTCTGGCAGTTCTTCACTTGTACAACTCAATGGTGGTGAATCATTGGATGAAACCACATCGATAGTCGGACTCTGGGCCTCGGAAATTCCACTCAAGCTTTCTAAAGACTTCTCCAAGCTTTCAGTGGGTGGTGCAAAAGCTATTGACTTATCAGTCTTGAGATCATACTCTTCTAACATTCTACTTGCTCCGTTTTCGATTATCACAGAGTCAGATTTCAGGATTACTGACGCTAGGGTACGTACTAGAGGTCCGTGCGAGACGATTAAAAATACTTGAGACAGTAGAAAAAGTGATACGACCACGCTGACATGTTTTCGTTCTTCTTGGGTTGAGTGGCTTGATAAATTTTTTGATTTAGTCAGCGAGTAAACGTACAAAGGAACTAGTAGTTTATGAAGCAAGTGCTCTGATAACACTGCGTTCAAGTCGTCGATATTCAAACAAAGAATGTCGTTTAAATAATGTAAGTGGTCTAAATGTTCTGCTACTAAATCCGCTAATCTATTTTGACTTTGATGGCTGTAATTAATTATAAAAGAAAAAAAAATTGATTTAAATCAAGAAAAATTTCTTCTTAATTATTTTTTTAATAATTCACAAGTCACGGCAGTCACATAGTGACTGCAAAGTTGCTAGTCAATTATTATTATTGTTACTATTGAATAAAAAATAAATTATCAACTTACTCTGCGTCATTTCGAACACATGTATCAAGTTCAATGATATGATTTCCGATAAACCAGACTAAATTACTAAAATAAGGAGCCGCCGTGCGGTCACGTATAAAAGCGAGCATCGAAGCATCTTCTACGCGGTACACATTCAATGTCAGTGTACGCACAGCTATTCTCACCATCCCCTCAGAGTGGTTGAAAAATTTAATGGCTTCGGTGTACAATGGAAAATCATTTGTATGCTAAAATAATTTACAATAGTAAAAATTGTATTAATAATAAATAATAATTTGAAACTACTCACTAAAAACTGTCAACTAAATTGTAAATTAAAACGAAAAAATGAATAAGTATACCTTGTTTACCTCGTTATAAAAAAAATGAATGGTATGTGCATTCAATTTTAAACTTAATGTCTTTAGAAAACTTATGTAGTAAGCCATTACTTCTTCGTCGCTAAAGTCAAATTTGTGCACGATTATGCTATTTACATGATTGTTACTCAACAAATAATCTGTAAAAAAATTTATTTTTATTTTAATTCTTTAAAAAAAGTTTTTATAAATATTATTTTTAAATATCTTACACAGAGATGTTTCATTTCTTATATTTTCAAATAATATGTTGAGCGTTTGAAGAAGTTGAACACAGACATAACTACCACATTTTTGTTTCATTATCCTGAGAAAAAATGATAGCATATTTTTTTCTAAAAAAAAGCTGAAAAAAAAAAATTATTTCATTTAAACATTTTTAATTAGCTGACGTTCAACAATTTTTGAATTTTTTTTTCACTAAATAAAAAAAATTGCAAAGATAATTTTTAAAATCTTCTTCGTGTAAAATTTTTTTTATTATCATTAATTTATTATAAAAATTAAAAAAAAAATTAACAGTTGTCAGCTAACTTTAGTATAATATATTTTTAAACGTTTGTTGTATCAATTTTCATGTTATAAAACAAGTAAAATTGTAAAAACTTTGCTTTGTTTAATAATCTTTAATAAAAAAAAAATTTTCTTTGTTTCTAGTCATTTATCTATTAGCTCTCAAGCTATATTATGTCATGAGATAATGAGACTATGTAATTAATTTAATAGAAAATATAATAATAAAGTTAGCCGACGTTTTTAATTTTTTGATTTTTTTCATTTATTAAATTATAAAAAAAAAATATTTTTAAACAATTGCATGTGTAATTTTTAAAATTGTCAACATGTGAAATTTTTTCTTTTAATTTTATTTAAATAATTTTTAGAAGCATTTTATTCTTGTAATTGATTTAACAAAAAAATTTTTAAAATTAACAGCTGACGACTAACTACAGTATTATATTTTTTTAATTAATTAAAAAATTTTTAAATGTCTTACTCGAAGACACTGCTATCATTCTGATCTCCCCAGATTAAAATTTCAGCAATACATCTGAGAGTTTCAACAAGTAGACCTCTATTGTTGTCAGACACTGTTTGATTTTTCGATAAGACATTATAAAGATATCTGAAATAAAAATAACTCAAGTAAGTAATTAAAAAAAAATAGTAACAAATTTTATTTTAAATATAAAAATAAACTTACTTGAGATGCTCAAGTGAGTGTGGATTTTTAGGTTTCCACAGACCACCACCAAACCAACTGCGACTCCGAAACATGATTGATCACAATATATTTTATAAATAGTAATAACAAAAACAAAATATAATTTATCTATTAAATATCAAAGATTATTAGCTAATAAATAGACTAGCCAAGTCATCAATTTAGACATAGTCGTAAGTGTTTTATCCTTATGATTAGTTTTTTTATCTGATAATCATCGTCATGCATCGTCACTAACTTTTTTTTTTTCATTCATCAGTGATATTAGAACTAAATAACATATACGCTTGTTCATTATTATTCTTGTTATTAGTATTAGTATCGTTATTGTTATTATTATTAGTTCTGATTCTTTATAATTTTTTTTCTATTTCTCTATTGATATTTTGTTTATTTATTAAAATACATGACCCCGAATTGTTTATTTTTTTTTTATTTTTTTTATTAATTTATTCCAAAAGCACAAGTCAAGATAACATTTTGGTCAGGCTCAAATAAATTTATTTCTACATATTTTTCTAAAAAAGTTTTTTTTAAATAAATAAGTCTAGTCAATTTTCGGTAAATCACTCAGGGCCCATTGAATTGTGAATTGTTCTCGATTATCTGGAATTTTTTTTTGTAATGTGTAATATCATATCATATCATATATATATATACATGTATATAACTATAAATGTATATATACATATATATAACTAACAACAATATATAATATTATTATTTATTATCGTTACTCTTATTAATTTTTTTTTTCAATTATTGTTTTTAGTATTTTTATGTTCATTGGGTTTTTTTTTTATTTACTTATAATTACATTTAACAACAAACTTTGCTCGTATTCCAGCGTTCAACTTCTAAGCCAACTATATATATATATAATATATTTTTTTTCAATGTACTTTATACAAGAATTTCAATTTCAACTAATAACACAATTATGCAAAATTAATTTTAAAAATAATTTTCAATTTAAAACAAATTCCTCAGCAAGTTTCGTGCGATTTTTTGGCACGCTATTTGCAATAAAAATTTTTATCTTTTTCATATTAATTTTTGACGTTCATTCATTTATTTATCAACTTCTTGTTTCGGGTTTTTTTGGTTCGTGTTTTTAAATTCATACTATTAAATAACGTAGTTTTATTTATTTACTTTATTTTTTATTATAAAGAATAATAAATATAGGCATCCACAGTATTGCTTCTTGTTTATAATTATTTATTAAGTTTTTTATGTTTTTTTTTTTTTTTTTATTTACTTTTATTAATTTCGTTCGCAAAACAACAATTAATAATTATTCGAATATATTCAACAAACAATCCCGATTTTTCGTAGAGTTTGAGTCTTTCTGTGCATGAGAACAACCGACGCGCATGCGCGTGACTAGTTCCTAACGTTCCAAGCTACCGAATGGTTTATTCGTGAAAAAAAAGACACGCTCCGCTAAAAATAAACGAAAATAATCGTGCTTGAATAAAATTTAACATCTTTCTGCACCAATGGCATAAAATTTTTATTTCTGATCTAGAAATTAAAAAAAAATATAATTTATACATCCGAAAAATCGCACAAGTCCGCTCGAGGTGTAAAATTTATTTAATAATTAATAAATTTATATTTTTCAATTATTTTGATAACAATTCATACCAAATAATATGGCAGTTAAAAAATGATTATTTATTACTCAATTATTTATATTGTGTTTTAATAATCAATCTCTCTCCCTTTCTCTCGTGGATTAATCATTTTTTTTTCTAGTTATTTTTTGACCACTTATACAGGGCACTTAAATTACTGGTTTTGTTTGTTATTATTCCAAAATTCAACTGTTTTGTTTCACTTTGTTCATTCATACACGTACAAAGCTAAAGCTTAAACACCATATTTTATTTTTCAACGTTTAATCTTAATTATTTAACTAATAACCAAACTCACTCCATTTATATGATCGTTTATGTTTTATATAATTAATCAATAATTTAATACTAATTTATTAGTACATGTTTAATAATAATCATCACTCTCATTATGCATGTAATAATAATTGTTCTTTTTTCTTCAATCCATTTGATAATGAATTTTTTAAATAATTAGTTAATAATATATTAATGCAATCAATTTAAATATTATAATTCAAATATAATGCTGATTACGTTTTATTCATTTAGTTATTTTGGTTTTATTTATTACTTATTTAATAATGCGTTGTGTCGTTGTCTCTGAATAGTCATCATTTTTTAAATGTTAATTAGATTTTTTAATAACAGGCTTTGTTTTCTGGTTATTTTAATTGTAAATGAAGTATTTCTCGCCGATAGATCGGTTGTACCGATAATCGATGGTCGGTAAGTTATAACTGATCGACAGTCAGTAAATCAGTTTTTAATTTTTAAATAAATTCAATTTTTTGCCAAGTTTTTTTTTTTAACTTTTTTTGAAATGATTTGACTGTAAATTAGTGAGCGTTATTTTTTTAACCAAATTTTGATAAAAAATTCCAGATTGCAACTAGATTGTAGTTACCTTCAATCGGTAATAAAATTTTTTTTTTACGGTCAAGAATTTTGAACTATTTTTTAAGTAGATGTTTTTTTTTCTGAGTCAATTTATGCCGAAATTGACAGTAACATGATTCTGATTTACCGATGATGATCATTAACTTATTCAATGCTGGTGTAGACTAGTTATCTGTAGGTTTTTAAGTTTATTAATTAGTAAAAAAGTGAAGATTAAATTAAAACTCCTAAAAATTGAAAGTTTAAGTTTTTCGGCGTTTTTTTTTTTAATTTTTATTTTTAGTTTAAAATAACTAAAGAATAAGAACACAAAAAATTTATTACGGTCTAAACATGAAGAGAATGCATTTAACATCTTATTTTCATCTAAATATACAATATTTCATTATTAAATTAATTAATTATTATTATTTATTATTCTTTAATAAGAATCATCTTGCAGAAATTTTCTTTATGAAATACGAATCATAAGTAACAAGTTGTAGATTTATAATATTAAATTTATTTTTATTTTAAATTTAATATTTATTTATTTTTGATATCACGTGCCACGTTGCTTTGTACGAGCTGAGGGTGGCGTTTTTTTTTTTTTGTTTTATTTAGTATTATTATCAAAGATTTTTTTTTCATTTTATATTTTTTGAGAAAAAGAAACAATTTTCAACAGGAATATTCGTTATTCTGAAAATTCAGTAGAAAGGGTTGTATAGTAATTATAATAAGTTGGGCCATTAAAATTTGAGTGAGATTTAGAGTTTAAGAATTTCAACAATTTTTTTTTTTTTTATTCATCTTCATATCAATTAATAATAATAATTATATAATAATAATAATAGTTGGTAATAGAGTTGGCTGCTATTAGGCCACAACAATGGTTCAAACGGACTGACAAACTCGAATCGTAGCGTCTTGTCAATTTAGAAAACTTGTTTTTTTTTTTTATTACAGCTTTTTTTCATTCGAATTGTCCTGTTATATCAATAGCTTTCACAGCAATGCACAATATACATTTTTCAAATAATTATTTATTTTTAAAAATGTTACTAGATTTCTCAAGCTAAATTTTTGTTTTAAAAATAACAAAATTTGGAAAATGAGCTTTTAGTCAGTTAATATCAATTAACTTTTGGGCGAGAGTTCGCAATGTCGGGTAATCACTCATTTTCCGAAGTTGAGCAATTAATTTATTTAACATCGTAACTAATCGACTGAAAATGTCTGATTTTAATGTCAATTTTAAAGTTTATAGAAAAAAACTACGACTTCAAACTTAATTACGGTCATTAATAAAAGCAGAGCTGACTCTGCTGTAATTAGGACATGTGTGGTCAAAGTACGGACTTGGTAAACTCTGTGTAGTAAGTTACTTAGTGTACTTAGTGTACTTAGTGATTTTTCACCCGAAACAAAAATAAAATAAAAAACTGAGTGTAACTTTCGTGTTATAGCGCTATTTTTTTCAGAGTCCGAATAAAAATTGGGTTCGAATTTTTCTTCAGTGGAAATTAGAATTTTAATATAAAAATTTTTCAACTGACGAATAGAAGGATCAAATAATTGAAGTTAAATTATTTCCAATAATTTAAAAAATTTCTTTTTTTTTTTTATTACAGCTTTTTTTCATTCGAATTGTCCTGTTATATCAATAGCTTTCACAGCAATGCACAATATACATTTTTCAAATAATTATTTATTTTTAAAAATGTTACTAGATTTCTCAAGCTAAATTTTTGTTTTAAAAATAACAAAATTTGGAAAATGAGCTTTTAGTCAGTTAATATCAATTAACTTTTGGGCGAGAGTTCGCAATGTCGGGTAATCACTCATTTTCCGAAGTTGAGCAATTAATTTATTTAACATCGTAACTAATCGACTGAAAATGTCTGATTTTAATGTCAATTTTAAAGTTTATAGAAAAAAACTACGACTTCAAACTTAATTACGGTCATTAATAAAAGCAGAGCTGACTCTGCTGTAATTAGGACATGTGTGGTCAAAGTACGGACTTGGTAAACTCTGTGTAGTAAGTTACTTAGTGTACTTAGTGTACTTAGTGATTTTTCACCCGAAACAAAAATAAAATAAAAAACTGAGTGTAACTTTCGGGTTATAGCGCTATTTTTTTCAGAGTCCGAATAAAAATTGGGTTCGAATTTTTCTTCAGTGGAAATTAGAATTTTAATATAAAAATTTTTCAACTGACGAATAGAAGGATCAAATAATTGAAGTTAAATTATTTCCAATAATTTAAAAAATTTCCACTGTAAAGTATTAGTTGAAAAAATTCCGTTAAAAAGATAAGTTTCATCGAAGAATAATTGTTATTGCGCCTGCGCCGAACCGAATTGAAAGCGGCAATAGGCACAAGACACTACCGTGTCTCAGAAAAAAATTCTTGTAACGATTAGTCAATCCAGTAACAATTTTTAAAAATAAATAAATAATTACTTAATCAAGAATAAACCTGAATATTAAAAGCATTGACAAAGTTCTGAATATCGAGAAACAACAACGACATACGGCATTACCTAGCATTATAACAATAGCATTAGCAACACTGCAATTAATAATTATCGAGCTAAAGATTAAATAGACATTCATTTCAAATTCACATTTTTTAAAATTCATATTGTTTAAAGTTTACACGTTAAAAGTTTTTTATTTTGTTAAACGATGATAGACGAGTTTCATATACCACTAAAGAATTTTTCTAATTTTTTTTTATTGCGATTAAATTAGAATATCAATGATAAACATCAATATTAAAATTTAATCATTTAGTGTTTTTTTTTAATAATTTCTACAATCTTTGATGATAATTATTACCATCAGAGTTTATATTTTATTAAATTGATATCAACATCAAATAAAAAGTCATTTCTAATATTAATTAGAATGAAAAAAAAAAAAATTATTTTAATTTTCAGTTTACTTTGAAAAGGCACAACTCCAGGTCAAGACTTATTATTGAATTTTTGATCAATTTTTTCATAGAATTCAATATAGAATTTTTTCAATTGTTGCCAACAGAATTTGTTGATTTTTCAAATTTGCGGTAGCAAATCTTAAATAAATAAAGTTAAGTAGTTCAGCAATCAACAGAACTTGTTGAGATGAACAGCCGGTACTATTTTTAAGCCAATCGGAAAACTTAACTAGGACTAGGCCTTATGAATTATTCAAGACGAATCGAGAAAAACGTTAGTGCACACCTCAAGTGCGGAAGGGTTAAGAGTCCTCTACTATTGTGAATGTTAAGTTGCTTCTATAGTCAAGTAGGACACTAAATCTCAGATTCTAAAGATCTAGTTTACAATTTCCAAATTTGTGGAACCTATAAATGGTTTTTTTTTCTTAATTGATTAAAAACTAACGATGTTACAAAAAATCGAATCAGTATTTACATATTAGTTAAAAGCTTCCATAAAATTGATAAAGTTTATTTATTAAAATTTCTATAGTAGATACAAATAAGTTTTAATTAATTATTAGGTAAAAAGTAAAGTTTTTATGTAAAATAAATTTTATATTCCTCTAAATATCATGAAAATAATATCAAAAATTATAAATTAATTAAACAACTCTACTTTTTCCTTTACAGAAAAATAATTAATCAATAGTACATCAAAATTAATTATAATAATAATAATCATCATAATGACAATTGGTGAGCGTCTTAAAAGGAGTCAGCCTGACTCTATTAGGAAGTCGCCATATTGAATGCAGGGACTCCCTACTAGAGTCAATTTGACCCCAGTTAAGTTTTGTAATTTTTCTTTCCATTCTTCAAATCATTTCTTTATTAATACGTTTATAATTTTTTCTTCATTTCTTCTTGATTCAATTTTGTTCCTCTTCTTGAGTTGTATGAACACGTGTTCGATGTTATTAATAATAATCAATTTATTAAACTAATAATTAATCAGCTTTTCAATAGATTTATAGAAACATTTTTTTTCTGAATCAATAATTCGTTTTTGTCTCATTTAAAAAAATTGATGTTCGAAATAGCTTTATGATTAAAATTATCTAAAAATTTGTTTAAAAATAATTATCTATTTGGAATTTGATTAAAAAAAGTCAATAATCTGTACATAGTTATTTTCAGTACCGATAACACAATGCTATTTTTTGCTACCCGGATATCAAGTTTTTTTTTAGGATTGCATCATGACAGGATCAATTACAAATGATTTAATGGACAAAAAGTTCGAAAAAAATTAACAGAGATGGCGGTTTTTTAATTAGTGCTTTGTTCATTTGTTCGGAATTTTTTTATCCGCCAGTCAGTTTTAGTGTAGAATTTTTTCAATAGAAAGTTTTTCGTATTGTTTATTATATTTTCCATACTCGTCACGTGACATTGTTAATTAGTTTGCGAGGATGTGTTACAAGACTCAAAAAATTTAATTTATCGAGTATGTGAATCTTCTCAAGAGCTTACATTCTCTTCTTGTTTTTAGAAAACTGTGTCGAATCCCGTCAAGAAAATGCAACGACGCGTTGAAAAATATTGCAGTTTAAAAATTAAAAACTAACGCTTTGAAATAATTATAAAAATTTTAAGCTTGGAGCAATCGAAAGTGAATTGATTGGTAAATTTTCGAAGGTTTGAGCTCAGAAATATCAAGAACGTTTTTTTAAATTTTTTTTTGTTGACTTCGTGAATGCTAAGATTTACAGATTATAAATAAAGAAATTTTGGCTTAATAATTTATTGATATTGCTAATGATACTATACATAGTTTAGGTACATTTGAAATCAATTTTAAAAATAATAGTGCCATGACAGGATCAATTACAAATAATTTAATGGACAAATGTGACCAAACAAATTCATAGAACCAACAAACTATTCAAAACTCCTCCAAAAACTTAGCATAAAAAATTGACTATCACTGAAAAATATATAAAATCGTAAAAAGGAATAAACTCTTATCAAGACCTTTCTGATAATACCAAGTTTAACTATAAAAATTCCTTTTAAAATAATAATATGCTCGTCACAAAATTTTTCTTACTCTTTCAATTATTTAAATCATAATGACTATCGCTAAAAAAATATCAAAACCAATTTACGATAAGAATATACCTGCTAAAAAATTTTTCTTTGTCTCTTAATTCTATAAATTAATTTTTGACGTAAAACCACAGTCACATATACAAAATAAAATAAATAAATAAATGATATTTATCGCAAAATTGGAATCTATTTAGAACTTCTCTGAAAACTTGTCATAATATGTTAACTATCGCTCAAAAGTATGTGAAACATTGAATAGGCACAAATTCAGGTTAAGACTTTTCCAATGATACTAAATTTAATTTAAAAAACTCATTTTATCACATAAATACGCTGGCGACAAAAATTTTCTTTATTCTCTTATTCATATAGATTAAAGACATAAAAATTCACAATTCATTCAAAATAGTTTAGTTCTCGTGAAATTTTTCAGTAAATAAATGTCACTTTTATAACGCTGAAAAAAAATTTTCTTTTATTTAAACATACTTTCCCACACAGAAAATATTTACAAATATCAACGCAAAATTCCAGAATTCCGACGGTAGGATAATTCCGTTGAAAAAAGTTTTCTTTATAATGTTAGTGTGAGTGTATAACGTACGTTACGCCGCAGTGCGGACATCATCCCCTCTTAGCTTTATTCACCAAATGTGTTCTATTTGTGTGGGTACACAATGGCGAAGATATAGAGTGAAAAAGAGAAAAGTTAAAACAATGAGTAAAAAGCTTTTTGTTTGCTTTATTTTTATTTTATTTATTTCATTCAACTCGAATTATTTTTTCCCGATATTCTAAAATACTTAACGGACAATTTAATCAGTAACAATAATATGTATTAACCTATTTACCGTAGTACATTGAAAAAAGAAATAATTGGACTCCGCAAAATAATTTTAACATTTTCCCGTAGGTAATGTGGATGAGTGCACATTTACGTAAATAAATTGTTAAACACAGTTATTTATATTTAATTTGTATTTGCACGAATGTATGAAAATTACCGAGAAATAACAGCTATACGTTTTATTTTGTTTGCACAAATATGAAATGGTAAACAGGAATAAAATTCGAATTCATTAAACTGAACAGTTTATGAAAAAAATGTATCGCTTCATATTATAAACTGTTGATAGTTGTTTTCGTATAAGGGATGATAATAATGGAATGGCGCGAGAAAAATTGCACGAATTAGGGGAATCTTGGAATAATGTTTCACTTTATTTTTATTACCGAAAACATCAAATAGCGATAAAAAGTGATGAAACGGAAGAAAAACAAGACTATAAGTTCTGACAATTGATGGAAAATTATTGCAGAAAATAAAAAATATCTTGCGATAATCATATCCTTGGGTGATATACGGAAAGAAATTTTCTTTAAAAATTACCGTTAAAATCAACGTAATCGCGGGACATTCGGCCATTCCTGATCTAATTACAATTCTTTCGATAATTATTCCCAAATACAATGTACAAAATCCAGAAAAGTAACATTAAGTTTTACTGTAGTATACTGGTAAAAATTATAAACGTAAAAAATTAATTAGATTAGAAGTTATTTTTACTCATTTAATCTTAAAAATTACAGTAACAACACGGAAAAAAATAAATAGTAAATGCAACATGATTCAGTCTTGGTAAATAAACATGATGAAATCATGTTGCAGCCACATGATTTTCGTGTAGCCTTAATAGCATAAAATTAAGCTGCAACAACTAAATATTTATGGTTCAGAAAAATTATTTGTTACCAAGCTAGATTTTTTTATCATAGACTTTATCAAAACTAGATTTTTTTGGATTTATAAAATTGCAGATAAAAATTAGAGTAAATTATCAAAGTAAATCATTTGTAAACGATATTTTTACTTAAATGAATTATGTTATTTTTTTTACAATCTTTTACCTCCAATTGTACCTTGTCTATCGATAAAAAAAAGGCTTGAATTATGTTGCAACAAGACACTTAATTTAAAAATAATAACAATTAATAATAACTATTGGCAATAAAAATTGTATATATTTTGAATAAACAAAGATATCGTTGACAAATTGTATTATTCGATAGTTTACTCTTATTTTTGTCTGCAATATTGTAAATCCTAAAAAACCTAATTACTTTACAATAAATCATGTTTCTGAAGCATAAATATTTAGTTGTTGCAGCTTAATTTTATGTACTACGAGGCGGCGCTGCAATCGCTCTAGACTTCTAAGCTGTCTACAAAATTTCACATTTCAGTGATCAGTTGACGCTAAAATACAGTTAACTATAAAAAACTTTGATACAATATCATTACATTAAATTTTATGCTATCAGTTAACTATTAATTGTAAAGATCTATTTAAATGACCTTCGTAATTATTTATTAATATTTGCTATCCTTTTGTATATATATAGATTGTAAAGTGAAATAATCTAATAATATATATTACAATGAAAAAATCAATTAATCATTTAATCTTATTAAATTCTTCAAATCCACTTTTTTTTTAACATAAAATCTATAAAATTTATAATAATATTCCATTGATAACAATATTTCCAATAATAATTATATTCCATGTGTGCGGCAAGCGGCATTGAAAATTAAAAAATTTTTTTTTACCGGAGACTCCGGTAAATTTTACTCACACAACTGTAAAAAGTATTTCTGTTACTAGTAAATAGTAAAGCAGCGCCTTAGCTTCCCATGATTACACTACAGTCGGGTAATTTTTCTCGTTAATTTAACAGTAAATTTCAAAAAAAATTTCTTTCCATTTAGTTCATGAACAAAAAACTCTTGTTACTTTTATTGTATTGCTATTCTATTTCAACTATGTAGATTGTTCGCGTTTACAGAGAAATAAATTTAGAGAATTTTATCGAGCAATATAAATCCGAATATCTTGAATTTTGTTTAAATTTATTTTTTGATAAAAAGCAGATAACTTTACTGTTTGCATCAAAAATATTTGCAGAAAAATGAAATAGTGATGTGAATTTTTTTTTTATAACAATTTTATAATCAAATATTCTGCGATCCACAAAATAGATTGGGCGCCACGGGGCAGTTTTCGAAGTCGTGTCATACTTCTACTTAATAATTAGAAGACACTCATAGTTTCTATTGATTTTGTTGAAAAGCTATTTACTTGTATACCTATTGTACATTTAATAAGTTTTCTATTAATAGAAGAAACTTGAGATTTGTATATGAGAATGACGAGTTCTCGTGACTATGCACATATTTAGAAACACGACGCTAAACATTTGCAAATGTGATTTAACTGTATTGTAGGTAAACAATACGTATTTATACAATGAGTCAGTGTTCTACAATAACAGTTGATTAGGCCGTTGCAGTAGCGCTAGTAGTTATAACCTCTAAGTCATTAATGTTTTCAATTGTCAATCAAGTGTCCTTTAGTTACTCTAGAGTAGAAGTATTATTATTCTGCAGTGCTAAGCACAAAGGTGGTTTGTGCAAAACCATAAATTTGAAAAATTTCTATTTTAGTTTTATGAATTATGGATTAAACTACTGAAGATTTAAAATTAGAGTTTTTAAATTAAATATAGTTATTTTTTTACACGAAAAAAGTAAACTGTAATAATTAGTAGTCGATTCGTAATATGTAATGATCAACTGCTAAAAATTACCATTTCAAACAGTAAAATTGTGATTTTAATAATCACGATGCAATATTTATTATTTAAATGCTACAATTTATTGTTTACAGGGAAGAAATAGATATTTATGTCATAAGGCCGTGAAGTAGCGGTTTTCTGACAGCCACGATATTTCGATATGAGCTTAAGGTTTGCGGCGGGAAGGTCCGAAACGGGCGTAATTGTAACGTCCAAGGCGTAGCCGAGGACGGAAATTTACGCTCGTTTTTAAACATTCGCGTCACAAACGTTAAAGCGAATATCGAAAAAAAGTCGTCAAAATCGTCACTTAACAGCCGAATGACTTATAATATTTTTTGTTATTATCGCTCCATAAGTTTAACTTTTGAGGGATAGGAGACAAACAATGACATATTTAAATTTTATGAAGTTTCACAAGGGCAAAAAAACTTAATTTTATATTAATTATCTTTTTATTAATATTTATTTATGGCGTCGTTGTTATTTTATTAACATTAAGTCCGCTTCACAATAAACTGCCAGCAGAGAAATAATTAGCGCCACTCAATAGTAACTGTTTAAAATTTACTTAAAATCATTGATCGGTACACTAGAATGTGACTTTTTTTTTAAGCTAAAAAATTTACATCTTAGGCTGCCATATATAAAAAAAAATATATAAACCGAGTTAGTGAAGGTGATCTGCTTCGTCTATCGAAGCGTGCGAGTTGGCGTTGGCACCGTTCTATCCGCGGAAATTTGTAAATCTTACAATTATCACGAGCGTTTAAGGCATACACATTTGGATTTTCCAAACTTTTTAGTTATAGTCGATAATGAAACATTTTTTTCTTGTTAAAACATGGAGGGTAACAAGTAGGCTCAATTTTTTACACTTACTATTTTTGATCCTACGATTTTAACCTATTACAAATAAGATTTTTCTTGGATTTTCTTATCGATAAAATACAAAAAAGTAAAAATTTATCGTATTATTAATCTTTTCTATGATAGACACATAAAATTTTATTGAACTTTTATTATAGCATCAACTGTTACTCTTAAAAGGCTAGAAGCTGAAGCTTTTATCTTCAACGTTACTGAAAGAAATCATTGAAATTCAATTTTTACTGAGACATGTATATTTCGATTTTTGCTAGCATATTTTGTAGTATTTATTGTTAAAAAGAAGATGCAAGTAGTTTTACAATAATTTTTTCTAAAATATTTACTATTTTGCTTAATTATTAAGTAAAAACGATAAAAATCCGTGATGTCATGCTTAACATTAATTTTTTTTGAACGCCATCATTTTTATGCTTATGCAAACAATTTATATTGTTACTAGAGCGCTTTTAACGATTTTTCGAGCTGGTTAACGATTTGAGGACACCTTCGTGGTAAAAATACCGTTTCGTGACAACCTGAATTTTCTTTATACACGTAAAGTGAATATAAAAGCGGTATTGATTAATAATTTAAAAACATGTTTGCATATTAATTACGCAAAATATTTACCCACAGTGTATTTAGACTCTAGAACTTAATACTTTTAGAGCAGTAAAGTGGAAAAAAAATTTTAATCAACTATCGATTGAAATTCGATGAGTACCATCAAAGAAAACGAATATAAAGTAAACCAACAAAAACAATAATCCAACAACAACAATGAAGTACGAGTTACTAATTAGTCTGAAAGCACTATTGTCTGAATAAACAACTCTGGGTAGTATCCATTAAATAAATATCTTGTTTTATAAAATATTCTGTAAAATATTGGGCGTTACATTTAAAATCGAGCAAGAAAATATCTAAAAACCGCATTTTACGAAACAAAGACCATTATAAATAACTATCTTCTAATGAATCCCGTGGGTATTGATTAATTAAAATCCCGAGTAACGGTTAATAATAGTAGAAGTAATAATAATCCGATAGTGAGATAGTGACGGAAAAATAATTGTATCAGCTTGGAAATAAAGCGTTAACAAAGAAACAAAAGGTTCGAAAAAAATTAACAGAGATGGCGGTTTTTTAATTAGTGCTTTGTTCATTTGTTCGGAATTTTTTTATCCGCCAGTCAGTTTTAGTGTAGAATTTTTTCAATAGAAAGTTTTTCGTATTGTTTATTATATTTTCCATACTCGTCACGTGACATTGTTAATTAGTTTGCGAGGATGTGTTACAAGTTTCAAAAAATTTAATTCATCAAGTATGTGAATCTTCTCAAGAGCTTACATTCTCTTCTTGTTCTTAGAAAACTGTGTCGAATTCCGTCAAGAAAATGCAACGACGCGTTAAAAAATATTGCAGTTTAGAAATTAAAAACTAACGCTTTGAAATAATTATAAAAATTTTAAGCTTGGAGCAATCGAAAGTGAATTGATTGGTAAATTTTCGAAGGTTTGAGCTCAGAAATATCAAGAACGTTTTTTAAAATTTTTTTTTGTTGACTTCGTGAATGCCAAGATTTACAGATTATAAATGAAGAAATTTTGGCTTAATAATTTATTGATATTGCTAATGATACTATACATAGTTTGGGTACTTTTGAAATCAATTTTAAAAATAATAGTGCCATGACAGGATCAATTACAAATAATTTAATGGACAAATGTGACCAAACAAATTCATAGAACCAACAAACTATTCAAAACTCCTCCAAAAACTTAGCATAAAAAATTGACTGTCACTGAAAAATATATAAAACCGTAAAAAGGAATAAATTCAGGTCAAGATCTTACCAATGATACTAAATTTAATTTAAAAAACTCATTTTATCACATAAATACGCTGGCGACAAAAATTTTCTTTATTCTCTTAATTTATGAAAATATTTATTAAATAAAGATATTTAGGGGAGTGTGGGCTAAAGCGGGTAAGCTAACGAAGAAGGTTTAGAAGTTTTAATTTTTCTTCGATTTACTAACGAATATTATTCTATCTGACATAGTAGTGATCGAACTTCAATATTAGATAGTAATATTGTCTTAATTTGGGCCTAAGAATTTTTTATCAATAAAAAATAAAAACTAGTTAAAAACTCGCGTTGTTCTACCCCTTAGCCCAAAACGGATAAGCACTGCAAATAGATAAATCTAATGATAAAACTCATTTTCATAATAAAATTTTGTATTTAGCTAACATAAAAAAAAGATTTTTAGGCATTATAATCATTCAAATAATGATCTTATTTTTATTGCATTAATTTTAAGCAGAATAAGCATTTTTCTATTGAAATTGATAAGTTTTCAATCAAGAATGTATTTCCGCTTTTTTCTTATATTTACGTATTAGTTGATAATATTATATGACAAAATAAATATAGAATTGGATCAGAGCAGCGCAAGTAGATACCCACTTTGCCCCAGTCCACGTTTTTTTGCTAAATAATTGTAAAATCATAAATACAAAGGGAACCGTCCGAACTTGTATCGTCCTTTAGAGTTAAATAGTACCAAAATAATATGGTTTCATCAATATTATCATAAGTGTAATAGTGTTCGAATCATCTGATGACACATTCCATTCGTAATTTTAACAAATTTAGCAATTTCTTTTTTTTGTATTTTGTTACTTTCTGTCAAAACTCGAACACCCAATCAGAACTTGCAAATACTCAGGAGTGTTCCCATGATCACTACAAATGTATACACTGAAAAAAAAGTTTTTTTCCACCTAGAAAATTTTTCCTTCCCGTAAAGAACCTAGTATTCTAGTTTTTAAAATACCAAAGTTTTTTTCCCATACTAATAAGTAATCTGATTGCTAAAAAAACTGGGTTTCCTTCTCAGCAGAATATCAAAATAAAAAATATGGCTGACTTAACCTCACTCAGTTGACACATATTTAAGTAATGTTTATTTTACTACGAGCCTTTTTTTAATAATATTAAATTAATTATTAATTTTAAAAGTTGTATTTATAATAAAATTACT
>JZSA01007131.1:0-10828 GCA_000956155.1 Cotesia vestalis | reverse complement strand
ACCTTGAATAAAGTTAGTAGCCACTTGATAATTTTTAATTATGTTTAACAAATAAATTTTTTCTGAAAAATTATTTTCGAAAATTGTACTTGTAATTTTTTTTAATTTCTACAATTCAATTTTTTTTTTAATTTTTTTCCATAATTTAATTGTTGAATAAATTTTAATAAAATAATTTTTTAACTGAAAAACTTTTCGAGATGTAAACAAACGCCAGCACTGTGGAATTGGAGGGAAATCAGAGAATTGGTGGCGCCACCGCTGCGGTTGCTATGGTAACGCAGCATTAAGTTTTAGCTCTAGAAAAAACTTAGGTATTCTCAGGGAAAAAATACCAGTTTTTTAATATTAAGAAACTTATACTGGATATTAAAATACTCGGATAAAAATATTTTGTATCCTAGGAGGAAAAAAACTTTTTTTTCAGTGTACTTTGACATTCGCACTCAATGTCATAACAAAACAGCATCTACGAGCTTTAGGTTACCTTTCCCTAATTTTTAAAAGTATACTGAACACCAGTCTTATTTTCAAGAAAGCAAGAAAGTTAATTAATTTTTAAAATTGAGTACCAAAATAATTAATGGATTCAAGATGTGCAATTCCAAGCCGCATTGCTTTTCAACCATCAAATCAACAATTTAGCGTAAAAAAAGTACTTATGAAAGGCGACCATTAATGGTTCATTAAAAACCCATACAAGTACTAAAATAAATTTAAAATCCGCAATAAAAGTACTTTAGCTTCAAATCATAGGGATTTCATAGCACTTTTACGTAACAAAAAAAAAAAAAAGTATTGAAGGCTATAACTATAATCATCTAATCACTTACTACCACTCTTACCTCTCTCAACGTTATAGTATTTTTCCTATAAACCGTTCTACTATAATCTAACTATTTCACCGGAATTACGACCCAATAACATAACCAATACTAAGTTCCGAAATCCGATACATTGTAATATCTAATTCCGGTATTGATTACTTCAGTTCAATAAAATTTGTCGGCTATAATACTTGACTGACTTATAATGGATGATAAGTGAGAGGCTAATGAAATTTGATTGATTAGGTGAGAATATTTGACGATAATGATTTGATGTATTGGAAAGGCGGAGAATCGACTTTAACCTAAATTGGTAAAATTAGTTGGAGCGTGTGTTCAAGAGCGTACTTAAGCCCTAACCTAAAATTTCAACGTGTATGATGGAGAGCATTAGTGGAGATGTAGGTGTAGATTGTAGATAGACAACTGTATTGGTAATGGTGAAGTATATACTTTATGGAAAATGTCAAAGAAACTTTTGATGCGAATTTAGTTAAATGCTGAGGGTAAAACTGTCAAAGGGACATAGCGCAACCCTGAGGATATTAATGGTCAAAGCAATGTATCGCGATACTGTATTCTCATCTCGCTTTTGATCTTTTTTAAACTTTTTTTACTGCTCCAGTAATTAAACTTTCATGAGCTAGTGAAATCCCTACCTCGATCCGCCGTGATAGACACCCTTCGTTCTTCATATTTAATATTTAATATCCAATACATAATAATTATTCAAAATAATTTAAACTTTACCTTATCTCGGATTTCTTGTCGCATTTTTTCTCTCTCCTCCTCCATTTTGCGGTGCTTTTCCTTACGTCTCTCTTCAGCTTCCTTAATAGCCTCCTGCCGCTCTCTCTCGGCCTCTTCTTCCTTTTCCTTGTCATCTTCATCGCCGCCCTCACCGCCAACCGCCCCTAAAAAAAAATTAGCCAAACAACGGAACATGAGTCATCTGCTTTTTTTTTTCTCGATCCTTAATCCTTGTTGAGGATTACCAACAGAATCTTACCAACAAAATCGCTTGTTTGTAAAAAACGTTTGCTTTTTATTAGCAGATTCATTATTACTGTGAAAATTGATTGATAGATTGAAAATTGAGGGGCTTTAATCAAATGTCAGTCATTATTCATTTTCAGTGTAAATTTAAGAAATCTTGTCCTATTAATAAAAATTTATATGGAAGTGTGGATTTTTATCCAAAACTTGACAGTGATTTTTTTATTATAATCCATTATATAAAACATTTTCTCAAAAGTTTTAGTCTTGTTTTAAAATATTTAGTTTCCGTTACTCACAAAATTAAATCGACAACCAATTAATTTTTGGATTACATTTTTTGATTTGAATCAAAGTTTTAATAGTTCAAAAAGAAAAGTTTTTTGGTTCAAGTAAATAAGAATAAAAAATTCTTGATTCAAAATTTCTTCTTTCGAATTAAGTACCATATCTTTATCTTCTGCTTCGCTGGATTCTACATTTTTCTCAGTAGTGGGATGGCGCCCAAAATCTTATATCATGCAACTAACCCAGCTTAAGGAGCTACCCGTATAAATTTAATTATCTTTCAAGAGCAAAGTAGTTTTTTATAATTTTTTCGGCTGAACATATTTTTTCTTAAATGTATTTTATTATTTTTCTCTTAGTATACGGAAAAAAAACTAGAAAAAATTACACTGAGAGAAAAATATGGTTCTCTGAACTAGAAAAATTTAGTTAAATATCCTCACCACAATTTAATTGAAGTCCTTATATCTAAAATTATTTATTATTATTATGATTGAACCCTAATACATAGTGACTTGAACAATTTTTAATTAAACACGGGCTTAATATTCATCTTAATCTACTTAAACTCAGAAAGAAAAAAAAATTCGGCCATACTGGATCGGGAATGGAACTCGAATCTTTTGGTTACACGAAAAAAAATTTCCGGGAAAATTTACCATACAACTATTGTAAAGTTGGACTATACTTTTATTACCATGAATTTTCAAATATTTTAGAAGAAAATTTACTATTTATTCATGAAATTTTACAACTTGCTATTGTAAAAAGTAAGAGATTAAAATTTCCAGTGCTGCCTCTGTATCTTTCCAATAGAACTATAACAAATTTTACAATAATTGAATACGAATGTTTCTCAATTAGTGTGAGTGATAACCGTGCATAGCGCTAGACTCCGAGTTTATGTAAATGTTAAAGGACATAAGTACTAGTTTACCTCGGATAGCGTAGAGGGAGAGTGGCTGCCAACAAAGAGTTCTGGGTTCGATTCCCGGATAGGTCTAAAATTCCGATTTCTTTTTTCGGTTACTGTATAGGTACTAATTAGTCCAACTTCCTATCTCTCTCTCTCTCTAAAATTTCTTTTAAAAAAACCGGGTGTCAATTTTTACAATATTTGAATTGTAAAGTTTACAAACACATATTGTATAATTTGCTCTATATTATTCGACCTTTTAAGTTTTTTGCTAGCCTTGTTTGTTGGATAAAATTTACAATAGTAGATCGTAAAAATTACTAAATGAGAATTGCTATTTAATTTAATAAAAATTACGATAGTGAAATAGTAAAAATTCCTTCAATTTTCTGTCCATATACGCTCTAAGGGCTCTTTCAGTTTTGCTATCTGAGACATCGTCCGAAATATACTTTCAGTCACATAATAATTTTTGCTTAACACGATAACAAAAAAAATATTCATCAAAATATAGTCCACATAACTATTTATCAATAGTTACTTCAACTAATGCATAGTTCGAGTAACTACAAAAAAAAGTTTGGAAAACTACATTTTTATACTTGTGACGTCATTCAGCTAACTATACGCTTTTCTCTCAGTGTAGCATATCTTTATCTTCTATTTCGCTGGATTCTACATTGTTCGAAATAGTAGGATGGCGCCCAAAATCTTATTTCATGCAACTAACTCAGCTCTCAAGAGTAAAGTAGTTTTTTAAAACTTTTTTTTCTTGAATCAAGTTAATTATTTTTCCCCTGACACGAGAAAAAAATTACAATTATCATATCGTAATCCAGGACCAAATTTTCACTTTTATGATCTTACATTTCAAAATTTACGATGTTACATCGTAAAATTTCGTATAAAAATAGTCAATATACAAATTTTTATGAAGAATTCAACTCAAACTAAATATTTCAAAATTCAAATGAAATTTTAGAGAGCATATTTTTCTCGATAGGTTTTTAACTTATTTCTAACTTAAAAGTAAATAACTATAACAAGCCTGTTAAATAAAAAAAATAAAAATGTCTTTTTAACGCTATTTATACGTACCTTAAGCCAACTGCTTTAAAATTGATAAAATTTACTTAAATGCGTGTGTACGGGAATGTTATTAGGAGACGCGGTGACATTTGGGGCCCGATGGTTGTAAGACGTCAATATCTCTCTATCGAGGATATTTGGCAAGTGAAGCGCGTGTGTAAGCTTCAAGCTTCTGTTAATGGATGTCACCCGCGAGGATTGACCCAGTAACGACCTTGCTCAACGCAAACCTTGCTCCTCGACCTCGTTTGTTCGATGACCTCCAAATTAGTCCCAGAGAATCCCAGAGTGATGCTTGGCCCTTTAGGGATTTACCGTCAAGCTTATTTTATTTATATTTTATTATTTATTGCAACAAAACAATCTCCAAATAATTTCTCCAACCCAAACAAAATTAATATTTTTTTAATCAGCAGAGCATACGATAAAAATGTCAGATTGTCACAGGCATTGTAGATAGAGTGTTGTTTTTTATTGATCCCAACCCCGATATATTCCTCGAGGAGACATTGGAAAAAAAAAAAAAATAAATAAAGTAAAAACGGATATATAGAATAGAAGAGATGGAACAACAGTTTTATCGACTACAGACATATATTTTACAGATGTGTGTGCATGTATTACAGTATTTTCTGTACTGGTTTTAGTTTAGTCTATACAATTGAAAAACAACGTTGACAAATGATTCCCATCAGCCAACTTACGACATTTTTCTTTGTCGATAAAAAGCTAACCTAAATTTCACGGAATTTAAATTCCTTTGATTTTTTTTTTTTTATTTCTATTCGGATTTATGAACATAAATGTGATTTCTCAGCGGATAGAGATTTATCCAGTAAATGGTAGCTTTTTTTTATCTTTCTGAAGAGTGCACTTTGAAACCGTGAAAAAATACGTCGATTTCGAGTTTAAAACTAATATTTCATGTCATAACTAATGGAGTTATAGGTTTTGTTCAGCAAGTTTTTGTTCGCTCGATGATTTAAGAGCCTAAGTAAATAAATCTTTTCTGGACTTGTTCGAACTTTTGTTGGCGTATTTAAAGATGTAAATAATAACTTTATCTCGACCGTAGCCGCAAAAAAAAAACATTTTCGATCTTTAAAATACTATTGCCTACTTATCAACCTGACCTTCTGAACCCGTTATAGAAGTGTTCTAGAAAATGGATTGAAAAATAAAAATTTCATTGTGTCCGCTATTAAAAATTAAAAAGAATTCTAAATTTATTATTTTCACCCCGATTTTTTTAGTTAATTTTTTTTAAATAAGAAAAATTCATCGGTTATGAAATTTGGTTTTGAAAACTTTCAAATTTTTTAATTCGAATGATTTTCTGTAATTTCTAACTTAAAAAAAAACTTTGACTCAAGAAGATTCATCAGTAAGACTTATCTTTAAAATTAAACTTTTTTGTTGGTTCAAAAAATTCAAAATCTCACCGCTCTTGTAAGTTACAACAAAAGTCACTACAATTTTTGAAAGAAAATTATATTGTTATCATTTTATTTGTAAAAAACAATTAATATATAAGATTAGACATTCTTGAAATTGACTTTTAATTTATTGATTACTGTCTTCTGCACTAGTCTTTACTTAAATGAGAAAAATTGTCCTCAGCAAATTTTGTTCCGATAGAATTTCTTTGATTGATTAAAAAACAATGAAATGTCTCTGAAATTTGTTGAATAATGAATGCTTTCAAATTTGTATATATGTATAAGAAAAATCTATAGTTTTGAATTGACAAAAATAATTTTGATAAATTAAAAAAAATCTCTTTAAACAAAGAACAGGCCTTTGATTTTTAAAAATACTTTTCACCAATATTTAATCTTTCTCTGTCCTTGAAATCTAAAAATAAAATAATGGAACACTGAATTTCAATGTAGACAGATAA
Organism: Cotesia vestalis; assembly: GCA_000956155.1. Taxonomy (NCBI): domain Eukaryota; kingdom Metazoa; phylum Arthropoda; class Insecta; order Hymenoptera; family Braconidae; genus Cotesia; species Cotesia vestalis. The sequence continues at coordinate 4,812 of JZSA01007131.1, read as the reverse complement.
AGATAAAGATAACTTTAAACTCTCAGGCTAGAAATCTATAATAGCTGAAAATTTAATCGGATTGCAAGAATAACTTTTATAAATATGAAAGTTCAGGTTTTATTCTCAGGAATTTCTTTCATGTGCTACCTTTAATTATCCTTGAATTTTAAAAATAATGGTTAACATAAAATTTTAAAAAATACCTACAATAAAAAAAAATCAGGAAAACGGTTGACCCTGAAGGCCATCGGAGTAAAAACAATAACTTCGCGATTTTTGAAAATTTTCAATTTTCTTAGCGGGAAGTTAAAAATTGTATTCTATGTTCAGAAACTAGTTTCTTCTTTCAAAATAACAATAAATGTCATTTTTTGTCAACATATTTTGATATAGACTTGATTGTATGTATATTTTGTTCCGAAACATTACAGTGTTCTAAATAATTTTCTACTTATTATCGAAGTTTAATTTAGTAAAGCATCCATTTCTTCAATCAAAACTGAATTTTTGAAAAAGATTGAAATAATGAAAAAAATATTCTTCTTTAATCAAGTAATTTTTTTTTCGAAATTAATGTGAGTTAACATTAATATCAAAATTTTGAAAAATTTTAATTTCAACAACAAAAATTGAAAAACAAATTACAAAAATTGTGACAAACTAACAAAAAACAACTAAACTTGCAAACAATCAATCTTTTCTTCTGTAACCATTAAATTTAAATGGAAATTTTTTTTAAGTTATTCTAAAATACGATTTTCAACCGTGATAATAAATTTTGCTTATTTACAAACTCTAGCTTAAAACAAAAAGTTTTGAAAAAGTTTATCAGATAAAAGAATTTATTGCAGATAAAAACTAGTTATTTACACGTCGACTTATTTTTTGCAACGAAAACAGTTTCAAAGCCACTTTTCACCTTAATTCGCGCAGTTTAAAAAAAACAAATTTTTTTATTTTTCTTAAGTTTAATACCAGCGTAGCAATTTATTATTACTGTAATTTACATTTCCACTGATAAAATAAAATGCGATAAAACTTTTCTCATTTATCCGAATATTGAGCTATTTATTAGAAGCTACTTCAGCGAAAACGGATCCATTTAACCGTTTTCATAAATTTTCCATTTAATACCTTTTACTTTCAGTGTCCTAAAACCCGCAAATCGATTAGCAATATTTATATTTATACATCTACAAATAGATATTTCGGATAGATTGTAACCGAGATTCCGTAATCGACATGCCCTCGGATAACGATCGCACCCCTCTCCCAACTTTATAATGTCTTTACCGTATTTCTATATCCGTCTTGTCACGAGCTGGTTACTTGACCTAAATAAAAAAAGTTAAATGAAAAAATAGCAAGAAAGCCTATTAACTTTTCTTCTCTAACTATTTTTTCTTCTACGAATTTAGCTCCTGTGTTCTCATACTATGTTCTATTTTTTTTTAATGTTTTATCACTTACGTAATGTGCTATTGGATAAAAACTTTGCAAACTTTTTTTAAATTTATGAATTGCTGTGAATTTTATTTTTATACTCGTATGTTGTTAATAATTATGAAGAAAGTTTTCTGTAATTATGGAATTCTTTCAACTTTTTTTGGGTTTCTATTTTTTGTGTAAAGCAATTAACAAACCGCATTAATTAAAATAAATTATAAAGCAAAGCTAGGTTGTTTATTAACTTTTGAAGGGTTGTGAGCAAACGAGAAGAAATAGCGCGGTTCAAAAATTGTTTTTTATTTCCGACGTGTCAAGGTCAAGTATTTTCTCAACTTCAATCACGTTTATTCTTTTTAAAATGGTCTACAAAAATAATAATGTTAATGATAAGTGTAATATCTTAAATATCTTTTACGGGTTGATATTTTTGAGCCAGAATTTGAAAGCATTTTATTAGTCCACAGAAAAAAAAATTTTTTTTGAATCAAGTAAGTTCTTGATTTGAGTAGAAACCTTCTTAAGCTAAGAGATTTTTCTTGGTTTAAGTAAATTTTACTTGATTCAAGAATTTTTCGTCTTGATTCAAAATAATTAAACAATTCAAAATTATTTTTTTAGTTAAAGAATTTTTCATTTGATTCAAATCAATTTTTTTTTCTGTATCAAAATACATTAATATATTTTAATGCTATTATTCAAGATCCAAAAATTTATAATTAATTCAAAATCATAAAGTTTATTTAAAACTCTTTTTATCTTAAATTTAAAAAATTAAAATAAAATTATATCTATTGGATAATAAATAATTATAAATATTAAGTTTAACAATTAATTAAAGACCGGGCCACACCCGATATTGAAAGGTAAATTTCTCAATTTACAGAGTTTAGTTATAAATTATAGTTTTAAATTTGGCCCATTTTTGAACTTGTAAAATTTTATTCAAATTCCAACCTGAGTTCTTCAGCAATAATTTTTCCAAAAAAAAAAAACCCCATTTCTGAATCAATCAAATGTTTGGCAAACTATGGAAGAAACAAGAAAAAGTCAGTTTTTGAATTTTAATTCGAAATTACTTTTTATTCGTCTAAAATTAAAAAAAAATACTTATTTATCATAATTCCTAAAATATTATAAAAAAAATTTAGTTGCTACCCACTGAAATAACAGAACGTTAATTTTTAATGTATTTTTTAATTCAATTATAAAATTTTAGCATATCCATTTGTATATATGTACATCATAATAATTATTATAATTATTATTATTATTATTTAATAAGAGTCTCTACTATTATCCCTACTACTACTACTACTACTGCGAACAACACACGTTACCCCCACCTCAAAAGAGTGGGATGCGCCAAAGTTGCACCATTCTGCTTTAACAAAATTATATTAATTTTGTTATTTAAGTGTCGAAATGCTAAAATCACCAATTATTGACCGAGGAAACCCAACAAATGACCGGCCGTTCTCCAATTAATTGACCACTGAAATAAATATAAGTAATTTTGCAAACTAAATATATGTAATTGAATTTATTCAGTACTTTTGAAGTATTAACTTCATCTTTAACAGAAATTGCACTTTTAGTTAAACTTACAGTATAGTTTTAAATCGTACCTTTTTATAAAATAATGTAAATAATAGTAATAATTAATATAAAATCATAATTCTTTAGATCACAAATAATCACAAATTTAATTTGATGACGATAATTCTTCTGATTCATTTGAGATTATTTTATTCTTTTTTTTTTTTTTTTTTTCAATTAAAGCTTTTTTACAAGTGCAATTTTTTTTTTAATTGTTTGGCAATTTTTTCTTCTATCAATAATTTGTTCTTTAATAATCGTAGAAAAATTACAACAAAATGAAATTCACTAACCAATAAAGATTTTAAGTATTATTGTTTAATTATAATTATGTTTATATTTAAAAAACATTTAACAAAACGTTGAATGACAAGTGCTCTAAACACTTGACAGATTTAATTTTGAGGTTAAGAAATATGTATTATAAACATACGGTCATTAATTGGATCGAGATAAAATCAGGGGATCCAGTAGATGACCGAATGAATTTTTTACTGGGTAATTAGCCTTTGACGGATCCAATTATTGACCGGTCTTAAAATACTATTAAAACTTATAATTTAACTTTATTTTTCCACAAAACTTGGAACCTGATCTTTAATTAACATAATAAAACTAAAATATTTTATATTATGTCGATTAATATCACTTAATTAATGATAAAATGCACTCACCCTCCAATTGTACGGTAGTTATTTTTGACCGGTTTATGGCTGGTCCCGTTGTTAACAAACACAAAATGTTTTTTAAAAGCTGTAATAATTGCGTAATTAATTGCGCAATTTTTTATTATGATGATTAAATTCCATATTTTGTTTCTTATATACGATTAGAAAAAAAAACCCTTGTAAAATGAATATTAATTAACTTTTATACACATCGGTCAACTAATTGGTAACTGGTCAACAACGGGTGCATTTACCCTAATTTTTTTCCAAAAACTTTCGAATTATTTGCATAAAAATTATTTGTTTTTTTTTTTTCTTTTGCAAATTGACCTAGTCACAGATGCAAAATTGATAGAAAGATGAAAAACAAAATATATTTTCTTTATAATAAAAATTGTGAACTTTTCGGAGCAAAAATGTTGCTCATTTAATTTTTTTAAAAATTCAATAGAGTGAGACAAAAAAACGGTTAGCTGGATCAAATTCAAAATTTGTAGGATTTTTTGGGTACATTGAACTGTAAAAGGCATACTTAACATTGGTCGTTTCCATAATATCTTTAATAAGGCGCTTTAGTCCATTGAAAAGTTACATTTGGGGTTGCATTTTTTAGAGGACGCAATTTTATTTTTTTGATGTGTAGGGGGGTCAATGTAAAGCTAAAACCAAGTTTGTGGGGTCGCCACCCTTGTCCCACGGCCGCCATCTTGAAAATAGTGGTTGAAATGGTTTTTACGATATATCTTTTAAACTATTCATTTGATAAAAAAAATTTGTCAACATTTTTTGTTTCAAATTAAATCCTCTACAACTTTGTGCCAGTAACTTTTTGTCGTAGAACTATGAATAAAGAGTTATAAGTGGAAATATTCAAAAATTCGACAAAAAAATTTCTATTTTTCGAAATAACTTTTTTTTTTATCATTTTTCGAAAAAATAAAATCAGACCATTTTTGTAGATCGTTTTTTGAGGAACAACTTTTATAAGTATCATTTTTTCATTAAGGCAATAGCTAAGGTTTTACAGCGCTCCGTAGTAAGTACTATTTTTCAGTACTCTTAACTATACCTATATTATACAATGTTTTTCAATGATTCGTACCGGTCAAGAATTTTC
>JZSA01007129.1:0-27309 GCA_000956155.1 Cotesia vestalis | reverse complement strand
ACACACACACACACGGAGGGTAGAGTTGTTCGCGTCCGTAGGTTCTGCTTTTACACCCTACACGTGCTCTCCGGGTAGTGCCAAATGAACAACACCTGTTGAACATCCCTCAAAAATTTGTATTTTTTTCTTGCTCCTTTAATTTTTGTGAGAAGTGTAAATCTAAATAGTTTTCAACTCACGTCCATATTTTCCGGTAGTTCGTAGAGCAACACTTCATTACCGATAATTCCACCCCACATATTTATCTTCCACTTGTTTTGGAAGTTCCGGTTCGCTTTTTCACGCGGATTTTCCTCCGTGTAGAAGTGCATATTGTGTTGATTGAAACATCCTTCTCGTGTGAATAATGATTCATCAGACCACAATATGCTACGGAGGAAATTCGGGTCTTCTTGATCCAATCGGATGATCTGGTGACAAAATGCTACCCTTAATGCAAAGTCAATATCCTTTAACTTCTGGACCTTTCGTTTATGGTAAGGGTGGAGCTTTTCACCACGAGTGATGCGGTTAATGGTGGACCGGGAAATGTGGATGCGGCGTTCGAGCTTGCGAGTGCTAGTCTCAGGGTCCGCGCGAACCTCTTCGAGTACTAGCTCCTCGTTACGAACGTTTCGTACCTCACGGGGACGGCTAATCCTCTCTATGTTGCCAGGCAAAACATTACCAGTCTCTCACAGTCTGTTAATCGCACGCAAAATGACGTTGCAATTTGGATGGTGTTCTCGACGAGGAAACATCTCGCGATATCTTCCTGCAGTTTCCTCGGCATTTCGATCACACTCACCGTACAAAATTATCATTTCGACGTAATCGGCAGCACTGTAATTCGGCATAGCTAATGTTGATTTTCACAATTCACAAAAGAAACTGACGGAGCAATAAACAAATTGCATGGACAATCGGGAAAAACAATTGCAATCGCCATCGAGTGAGGAAAAAAAGGCTAAATAAACGCTCGCGGAATTCGTAGAAACGCAGGACATTTAAATAAAAAAAAAAAAATGAAAAATATCTGACGAGTAACGAAGATGACAAATCGAATGGACTTTTTTTATTCAACAATGATAGACATAATAACAATAATATTTAAAAAAAATGAATTTATGCTCAAACATTTTTGATAATAAATATCTTTGTTCGCGCTGATAGCGACTTACTCTACTTCATTAATTTAAACGCTCCTCGCGTCAAACGAAAAAGCTCAGAATGATTATTGATTTATTCAAAAGTCGTGATTGATCAAGAATAATAATTCGAATCAGTTCAAGATTCGCAGGATCCAAGTTTAAAATTTCTAAATTATAATTAAACTAATTGAAAATAATGATTCACTATAAATTATTATTAATCAGTCTACGATTTCCTAAATCTATGTTGAAAATCTCTGGATTAGTATTGAATTATTTATTGATCGTATTTAATTAATATTGATTATTTCAAATCACTCCAGGGTTCCCTTGGTCCAAAGTAAAAATCTCTTTATTACCATTGAATTACTTAAGAAATGTTATCAATTAATAATAAAAATAATTATTTTCAATGAGTCCTGAATTTCCTTGCTCTAAATAAACAATCTCGGAACTATCGTTTATCATGACCATCAAATAATTATAAACATGCACACATTCACATATGAACACAGGCACATACACTTAATAAAAATACACTCATACATCAACATACACACAATAGAACGCTTAAAAAAATAATCATAAGCATACACACACGGATACACGATAAGAATACACACATCAATCAATAGACACACACTAGCACACACAAAATAATAATTCCAATCAAACAGACAAACACACAATAACAAAACACACATCTTTCAACATTCGAACACTAGCGAAAACAAAAAAAATAATTATAAACATACACACACGCGCACGCACAATAAAAATAAATACATCGATGAACATTCACACACTAACACACATAATTAAATAATTATGAGCATACTCACACGCACACACACGCGATAAAAATAGACACATTTATCATCGTACACACACTAGCACACACAAAGAATTAAAAAGTAGCACACACAAACACAATAAACGTACTTACATTTATCATGATGCACACGCTAGCACATACAAAATAGTAATAAGAAACACACAGACACAAACACACACTAAAACTAACGCATCCATCAACATACACACACAGGCACATACGAAAAAAAAATTATAAGCATACAGACACATACACAAAATAAAATGACATACATCTATCAACATACACGTACTAGCACACACGAAAAAAAAATTACAAGCATACTAACACACACACACAGATGCACACACAGACATACTCACACATAATACAATTACACACATCCACCAACATACACACACTAGCACACCCAAAGTAAAATTACATGCATACACACAGACACACACTCATACACACACAATAAAATTACACTCAACCATCAACATACACACACACTAGCACACACAAAAAAATCATTACAAGCAAACAGACACAAACACACACTTAAATTTCACTCATCCTTCATTAACTTAACACTAGCGCACACGAAAAAATAAATACAAACATACACACACACACACACACACACACACAATACCATTGCACACATCCATCAACATCCACACATTAGCACACACAAAAAAGTAATGACAAGCATACACACTCACACCTACAAAAATAATAAAATTACACACATCCATCATCGTACACCAATTACCACCATACAGACACAAACTCACACTTAAATCACACACATCCTTCAACATGTGCACACTAGCACACGTGAAAAAATAATTACAAGCATACCCACACATACCGACGCACACACACACACACACACACATGATACAATTACACACATCCACCAACATGCACACACTAGCACACACGGAAACAAATTATTATCATACTCACACTAAAACTACACACATACATCAACATACACACACAAAAAAATAACATTAGCACACACAAAAAAGTAATGACAAGCATACACACTCACACCTACAAAAACAATAAAATTACACACATCCATCATCGTACACCAATTACCACCATACAGACACAAACTCACACTTAAATCACACACATCCTTCAACATGTGCACACTAGCACACGTGAAAGAATAATTACAAGCATACCCACACACACCGACGCACACACACACACACATACACACATACACATAATACAATTACACACATCCACCAACATGCTTACACTAGCACACACGAGAAAGTATTCATACGCATACATACACACACACGCACAATTACATAGTAACACACACTCACACACTATTGCGCGTGTACATACTCTTTCGTACATGCCTTTAAAAATTTTTCCTAGTTTAAATTTACGGGCGCTTACATTTTCAAATAATCCAAAACACAAACAAACACACAGACACACGCATACAAAATTACATACTAGTACACATAAGCAACATTGTTGTTCCATTGTAAGAACTCAGTCTCGCGAGCCGCCGCTCGAGCGTGCGTACCGCTGTACCTTTCGCGTCTCACTCTCGCAGTCACCGACTACTTACCACCGAGTTGCCTTGCTGCTATAGCGCGCACCTGATTGGCTACTGATTTTAATTAATAATTAATTATCTATGGGTCTGATAGAGAAATGGCTGAGGACTTTTCGTCTTAGAATTTTTTTTTCTATTAGATCCTTCAAGGACGTCCGTTACTTCTGGGACACCCTGTATAGACATGTGGTTTATTGTAACACCATTTTGAATAAGAAGGATAACGTTTAACAATAATTATAATTATAGTACAGTATATAACTGCCGCCTAGCGACCATAAGCAGAAGCTCATATAAAATATATATTCAAGTAAAACTAACAATCTCAACACTTTTATTTACCTGTAACCACAGTACGCATTAGAATTCGTTTAAAATTAAAAATGGGAAAATTGTTAAGTTTTTATCGCTGCGTTCCGAGTGGAAACGTACGAATGGATATATACCTCGGTTTATTCTGATTCATGGTGACCGGTGATATGGGCCGACCAACCTCTTCTGATTGTCGCACTCGCCGGCTCCCGTATACTTACCTTATTTCCCTCCCTCTTAATTACTATTAAGGGTCCTGAAGATCAAGGCGTGCCAGTGCTGCGTCGAATAATTATCGACCTTCGGCGACTTATCGATACAGGGTAAATTTACCCTGTTACGAGCTATCTAACAATATAGGCTGGAATCTAAAGGATTGACTTATTAAACGTTTCGACCTCTTATTTACTAATCGCTTGTGCAGTGAAGATTGATTATTTTTTATCGATATAAATGTATCAAAAAGAGTATGAAAAATTTCTAAAAATTAGATATTTTAATTTCTAACAAATTGACCAAGTCCTATTAGATTATAATTAGAGCCAATAATTCCGCCAACATTCAAAGGACTGCTTATATACATATGTGTATATGTGTACACATGTGTAACCTTGAATTCAAACATATGGAAATAGGTCAACTTCCGTAGCCTAATTATTATTATCATTTTATTAGGTTTGTAAATGTACTTGAAGTATCTTACTTATTTTGGTTGGATTCAATTCCATAAGCTTCCAGACGGCTTTCCAATTGCTTTATCCTCGCTCTTGCTAAATTTAGTTCGTACTGGACTCTCCATAAATCATGCGTAGCGCTTTGGCACTGACATGTCAGATTACTTTTAGTGTCAAGAACAGCTCCTTGAAAATCGAGTGACTTACTTAAACTCTGGAAAATAGAAAATCCTTTAATCTTGAGGGTTTGCTCAGATTCAAATTGGCTAACATTCATAAAATAATTTAATGGTAAGTCTCCTGAAATAATTCGTATATTTGATCACTTCAAACTTCCTATGAACCTAGAAAAATGTATGAGACAAAAAATCTGGAAAACGTTTACTCAACAGACTACCCGTGGAATTTCCCTCTAAGTAGTTGTTCAAAATGCTCGAAAAATTATCTATTTCGAAGGTTTAAGTTCTTCAAGCAGTAATAAACGTTATTATTTAAGTTTGTGAGCTGATTAGATTTTGGAATTGATCTTCACATCCCTTCTCAATTATTTCAGAACAACATGTTTTTCAGAAATTTCATTTTTTGAGATTTCTAAGTCTGCAATTCTGAATCGATTTGAATAGCAGAAAAAATCTAACTTCAATAAAGCCCTATCGAACGTAGCAAAAGTAAATGAAATCGATTATCTCATTCAAAAGCTATAAAAAAGTTACGTACATCGATACGCTTACTCACACACTAACAGACACATGGGAATGAACCGATTTTGACGCGGTTGGCGTTGGTCGACTTCGTTTTTAAAGGTTGAGAGCTGATTAGTTTTTGAAATCAATCGGTGAAGCCGTTTGAAAGTTATTCTAAAAAAGCCACTGTTAAAAAAATTTTTTTTTGCAGTTTTTTTGAGATTTCTTGAAATCTACTTGTCTGAATCGGTTTAAATTTTCAGGAAATCTAATTTTAGTGAAACTTAATCGAATGTTACCAACCGCGTTTCGATCGGTCGAGCCGTTCAAAAGTTATAAGAGGGTCACATACTTACTTACACACACACACACACACACACACACACACACACACACACACACACACACACACACACACACACACACACACACACACACACACACACACACACACACACACACACACACACACACACACACACACACACACACACACACACACACACACACACACACACACACACACACACACACACACACACACACACACACACACACACACACACACACACACACACACACACACACACACACACACACACACACACACACACACACACACACACACACACACACATGCATACATACATACATACATACATACATACATACATACATACATAGTGACACCCACTCGGGAACCCTTAAAATGGCTTCCTAGGACCTTAAAACGTGGAGTTCCGTTAAAAACTCGATTTTTGCAAAACGGGGTAAAACCAATAACTTCCCGATTTTTGAAAATTTTCAATTTTCTTAGCGGGAAGTGTAAAATTCAACGAGGTTTCTCGAATTAAACTCTTGATGCAAACTTATGGCTCGCTTTTTGCAATTTTTAATTTTTTGTTGAAACGAAAAGTTTTTTTTTTTCCTTAATAGAAAAAAAAATTTATTATAATCTCAAGTTATTCTCTTAGTTCTCCGTAAAGGAGCCATCAGTTTGTTTACGTAATAATTTCTTAATTAATGACCTTAAGTTCTACGATATCGATGCTGGGGTTGTCATCTAGATCGGTGATTTGTAGTCTCTCAAGCGGAATATTTTCGACTTATGTATATATATATATATATATATATATATATATATATATATATATATATATACAAACATATATAAACTTTTGAACCATATGCATTTTCCGACTCAGCTCGATGAGTATAGTCGAAATATAGCAAAATTTTTCAAAAGTTCCGTTATGAGGACCAATGCAATAGTTAGATTTCTATGAAATCTACTAAAAATTTCATATTTAGGATAGCGGGATAGGCCATGATTTGAGACTATATATATAATATGATACTTAAATCAAAGCTTATTTAGAGAGCTGTCGGATAAAATTTACAGAAATTCTAAGTTATCGCATTTAAAAGTTATACGAGTAAGAATGTGAAAAAATATGAATTTTTATGATTTTGAAAATTTTAAAATCCTGGCATTTCTAAATTACTTGACCGATTAAGCTCATCTACGGACTTGACTTTGGTATCTATCTGTAGAATAATTACGTTGAGTTTGGTAAAGATCCGATGTAAATTGGCGACGCTATCGTCGTGACAAGCCGCATTATATCTGATATATATATATATTGAATTTTATCTGAAAGCTCATTAAATAAGCTTTAATTTGAGTATCAAATTATATGTATAGTCTTAAATCATGGCCTATCCCGCTATGCTAAATATGAAATTTGCTGTTGCACTTGTTTTACTAATCTAATAGAAGCTTGTACCAGTATATGATAACCCTTTGTATTTGTATATCTATATTCATATATCAATATGTAAATTTCTAAGAGCTTAAATCAGGATAAAGTAGCCCACAAATTCTTTTATGTTTTTCTTCTAATGTACTTCAATTTACAACGTTTCGTCAGCTTAATTCTGACTTCATCAGGTAACCTTTGTGTCAGAAAATAAAATAAAATTAATTAAAACAACCCAAATTATTAACAATATCAAAATAAAAATAATTAATACCTTGAAATACTTTTAACAAAAACACATAGTCACATGATATTCAATACTGCGTTTAACATAAAACCAATATATACATAAGTCATGGTTAAGAAACATTTTCTTTTAGGAAATTGTCAAAATCCTGATAATATTTAATTAAATGCAAATTCCGTTTCCAGCATAAATATCTAAACGTTATTAATTAATTGTATCCAAGAACGCCAGCTCCCCATCCTTTTCTCTCTCCATTATGAACTGGATCTTCTCATGAAAACCGTTAAAATGATCCAATAGGCCCTCCACTGCGTCACCTGGCACCGCAAGTAATGTGTAGTAGTTAATTGTTGTATTAATACATTTAAGAACAAACATATGAATGACAGGAGGGATAATTGGATGGCTAATAAGCAAGAAAATCGATTCAGGTTCCCTTATATCAGGGGCTTATCGCAAAATATTATGAGATGTTTCAGAGTAACGGATTGGAAACCAGCATTCTATAACATAAAGAAGGTTGGAGACACAAATACAAGCTTAAAGAATGAGGTCAAAGCTGAGGATAGGTCCGAGGTTATTTACAAAATTGATTGTAGCTGTGGTTTGTGTTACATCGGTCAGACAAAGCAATATCTGAAAAAAAGGGTTTACCAACATCGGTACAGCTGTGAGGACAAGAACAAGGATAAGGAAAATAAAACAGCATTAGCGGCTCATCATTTTCAATTAAATCATAATTTTGATTTTGAAAATGTTAAAATTATCGATTCGGAGTCAAATTGGTAGAAGAGGAATATTAGCGAAATGGTTCAGATTTATTTACATGACACGGTGAATTGTAAGACAGACACAGAAAATTTAAATTGCTTATATTATGGCCTGATTGAAAAATTCAAATGTAACCGGGAACATCCGCGCCACCAAGTGGAGTAAAGTCATACTACGGGCGTTTCGTGTTATGGTATAGTTTATAGAGTATGTTAGTAGTAGTAAGCAACTGACATTATCAGCATACATATTTGGGAGGTTATTATTAGTAACTGTCTAATTATTAATTAATAACGTTTAGATATTTATGCTGGTGTTATGTCCAAGGGCATTTTTAGAGCAGTAGGGTAAGCGGTGGAGGTTTGGACTAACGAATTAAAGAATACGCAACTGAGGTTTTAATTCCGTTGTTTTTATTATTTATGTGGGACGTTTTCGAGATACGAACTAACCACGCCTTTGTTTGAGACTGACGGATTTTTATGTAGATAGATGTACTTACTACTTGTTGTATTATTACTAATCGCTGGATCCGTGATTCCAGGGGCTGCTCTCAGCGCCTATTCTTTTGATTGGGCCCTGTGGTTGGTTCTCGCAGCGAATGGAATTGGATGGATTTGGGCTGCTTATCTTAAGGGCTTCTTATTTTTAGAAATAAACTGATTTAAAACTGATTTTACTTTTATTTAGATTTATTTTCATAAACGCTAAAACTTATACTTTCACAAATTTGATTTTTAATCGTAAATTATGTTAACGAATTTTAGTTATTTGAGCTAACGTCCACTAGTCCCCCGTAGGGTAAAGTGCGCAAAACTAGTTTTTAATAGATTTTGAATTTACTTACTGATCGGATTCTCGCCTAAGTGCAGAGCAATTTAGAACCTTGAGATTCCGATTCTCTAAATTATTCTTACTGACCGAATATACTTGCCTAAGTGCAGAGCAAATTAGAACTTTGAGATTTCGGTTCTCTATGGTTGTATTTTATAACTAATACGTGGCCTGCCGGTTGAACCGAGTCTGAACTCGTCTTAAGTGCAGTGCAAATTAAGATAAGGGACTTTTACAAGGCACGGGCCCGTCAATTAAACGTGGAAGTCGAATTAATTGAGCAGAACAAGGCGTTGGCTGTTGATCGCCTTTTTAAATACTCGCGGTGCTGAGATTGTAGAAGTCCCTGCTAGTCAACTAGCAGTCGCGTAGCTTATATTTTATTGTGTTTTTCGTGCATGGAGAAGTCTTCCATCTGCGCGGGTGATTTAAATTTAAAAGAAAAATTTTGGGGTTTTTATAACATTCCCCCGGAAAAGCGAGAAGCTAGTTTAGTTTTTTTGTTTTCCTATGGCCACCTTCCCCATAAGCGAGAGCCACTTACAATTTTCAGTTTGACTTAATATATTTTAATATAATAAAAAGAGTAACAGGAGGAGTCATCTGGCGCCTGTATTTAATTTTAAATTATATTTTAATTCTGCATTGTGTTACATTGTGTACATTTCGCTGACGAATGATCTTTCCTTATCTCGCTTGCCTCTCGGGTTCGCGAAGCCGGTCTGAGCGTTAGTATAGTTCAAGCCGTGGGCTGTTTCTATTGAGAATTTATTTTAATACTAAAAGAATTTTTTGTTATGTATCCCACCGGGGAGTGCGTAGTGCATTGTGTTACATTGTGTACATTTCGCTGACGAATGATCTTTCCTATCTCGCTTGCCTCTCGAGTGAACGAAGCCGGGTTGAGCGTCAGTGTTCTCTCAGGAGTGATTAATTCCAGTTCGTTGAAGAGAAAAGAAAAAATAAAACTATGTACGCTATAAACAAGAATTTTGGACTTCCGTTTCCGGTGCCGTAGTGTATAGTCGCGTATTTACGCTGTAATTGATTAAATTTTAGATCTCTGATAAGTGGGAGTGTTAGTGGACGGTTTTAGGGTTCAAGTAAAGCTAAAAAAAGAGGGGTTGATTTGGTGATATAAGGTTGAAAGTGTGTGGGTGGTAGTGGGTAGTAAAGGGGAGATAAAGCCAGGGAGGTAGCTAGGAAGAGGTTGGGTTTCTTGTGGGTGAGGGGTTTAGGAGTGTGGTTAGGAGTGTGGTTAGGGGTTTAGAGGTGTGGGGTAGGGAGAGCGTCGGTGGCGCGGTAGTGAAAGTTAGAAGTAGAAATGTGTTGTTAAGTCGAAGGGAGTGTGGTAGATAAGTCAGGTACTGGGATAAGAAATATGTCGGATGGTAAGGAAGGAAATAAGGCGGGAAACTTGAACTGGTTTCAAACGAACTTTAGGCTAGAAAGAACAGTAAGTACGGGGGACTTGGAGAAACCGTGGGCAGGGGGCAAAAGAATTAGGGAAAAGGAGGAAGAGAGCAATCTAAGGAAGGATAAGGAAGACAAGGAGGTGCTCAAGAGAAGTAGGCTGCAGATTGGAGATCAAGCAAGGAAGGACAGTCTGAATCCGGCCGACATGGATGCGCTGATGAAAAAGTTAGGGGAGTTAGATAAAAGGATCGTGCAGGAGTGCAAGAAGGTTAGTGATGAAGTTGGGCAATTGAGAGAGGAAGGTAGAAAAGAAAGAGAGGAATTTATGAAGAAATGGGAAGAAGAAAAATTGGAGATGAGCGGTAGGATTGAGAAGCTAGAGAACAGGTTGGAAATTTTGGAGCAGGATAACAGGGGATTCCTCCTTGGGGAAAAAGCAATGGAGATTGATAGTGTGTTGGATAAAGAAACCGAAAGAAGACTAAGTAAGTTGGAAGCAGGGGCGGAAAGAAAGGAGAGAGAAGCAAGAAGAAGGAATGTAATTATAAAAGGGATTAATATGAATGAAGGAACAGACTGGAAAAGGGAGGTAGACAGGGTGTGGGCTAAATTGGAGGTAGTTGAGGGTAGAAAAAGTACAAGAAGGATTGGTGGATTGGATAAAGAAGGGAAAGGGATGGTCCTAGTGGAAATGGAAGGGTTTGAAAAGAAAAGAGAGGTTATGGTGGCAAAGAATAAGCTAAAGGGGGAGATAATCAGGTTGGAAGATGACCTGACCTTTGAGGAGAGAAGGATCAGAAGGATTATTATTGAGGAGGCTATAAAGGAAAGGGTAACCGGCAATTCGGTGAAAGTAGGTTACATGAAAATGTGGGTGAATGGAAAGCTGAGAATTTGGGATGAAGCTGAAGGAAGGTGGAAACTGCAGGAGGGTAACGAAGGAGGGTGGAGGATGGCAACAGGGGTAAGGGGGGAGGAAAATTAAGGGAAAAGTACAAAGGGAGGGGGGTTTCGACGTTCCAGATAGGTTTTTGGAACGTAGCTGGGATCAATAATAAGGATGAAGATTTCTGGGTGGGATTAAAAAGTTGGGATATAGTAGTCCTCCTGGAGACGTGGGCAAATAATAAGAAATGGGCCGAGATAAAGGACACCTGGAAAAAGGGGTTCACGTGGGACATACAGGAGGCGATAACGTCCAAGGGAAGGGGGAGGGCAAAAGGCGGAATTCTCGTGGGAGTGAAAGAGGGAATTGAACTTGGAAAAAGGGGTAAGTGGGATGCAGAGGGATGGGTGGAAAGAGAGGTTAAGCTGGGAGATGAATGGTGGTGGATTATAGGGGTTTATGTTAATGATGATTTAGAGAGAAAGAAAGAGTTTATGAGCAGATGGATGGATGAGGTCGGAGATATCCAAATTTTGATGGGCGGCGTTTTTAATGCAAGGACGGAGAATGATGGGGGGTTAAAGGGCATAGGAGAGCAAATGGACATAGAGTTGAGAAATTCGAGAGATAAGATTATTAACAAGGAGCGTAGAGTTCTATGCAAGTTTGTGAGAGAAAGAGGCTGGGCAATTCTGAACGGATGCGTGGTGGGGGACGAGGAAGGGTCTTGGACATTCATAGGGAAGCGGGGCTGTTCGGTAATAGATTTAGTATTGATTGATGAGAGAAGCAGGGACAAGATTAAGGGGTAAAAAATAGTAGAAAGAACCGATTCTGATCATCTTCCGGTTGTGGTGGAGGTAGAGACGTGGGGGAAAAGGATAAAAGATGCGGGGAGAAAGTCAGGAAAGGTACCCGGAAGAGGCGTATGGTCAGATGAAGGAATTAAAAAGTTTCAACAGGAGTTTGGGGAAGGAGAAGCTTCAGGAAATGTACCAGAGGAAATTTGGGGAGATCTTAAGGGAAGAATTAAAAGTGCGCTAACGGAGTCGAAAAAGGGAGCTGGAAAAAGAGGAGGAAGTTCAGGGTGGTGGGATAGTGAATGTAGAGAGGAGAAGAAAAAGTTAAGGAGAGCCTTAAACAATTTTACGCGCGGTAAAGGAGAAAAGGAAGAGTATGTGAGGGAAAAAAAGAAGTACGGGAATATGTGTAAGGAGAAAAAGGAGGCAGAAAAGCGAAAGTGGGAGGAATATATAAGTACGGCGAGGTCAGAAGCTCAAATTTGGAAAGTGGTTAATCAAGGAAGGAAAAAGAGGGAGAATATAAATAAAGAGATAAAGATAGAGGAGTGGGATGAGCACTTCAGGAAAATGCTTGGGGAAGTGGAGGAAAAGAGAGTAGTTTTGCCCGAAGATAGTGAGACAATGGATACGGACTTAGAAGAAGATCTTTGGTACGAAGAAATTAAAGAAGTGGTGGATAAGCTAAAAGATTTTAAGGCTCTAGGAGAAGATGGAATCCCGAATGAAGTATGGAAGTACGGAGGAGAAAGTGTGCTGAGGGAACTATGAAGGTTTTGTCAAAGAATATGGAATGGAGAGAGTTGGCCGGACGAGTGGAGAAATGGAGTGATTGTGCCTATTAAGAAAAAAGGCGATGGTTCGAAGGTGGAGGACTATAGGGGGATTTCGATTATGCTGACGGCGTATAAAGTCTACGTAGGAGTACTGGAGAAGAGATTGAAGGTGGAGGTCGAGAGTAAAGGACTGCTCCCAGATTCGCAGGCTGGTTTTAGAGAAAGGAGGGGGACCATAGATAATATCTACACTTTGAACTATCTGATCAATCGGGAAATAGGTAAAGATAAAGGGAAAATGTTGGTGCTGTTCGTAGATTATAAATCTGCGTTCGATTCGGTAGACAGAAGAGAATTAAGTGTGGCTATGAGGAAGAGAGGAGTGAGCGAGGGTCTAGTAAGAAGATGTGAGGTAGTTCTTAGTGAAACGTGTGGACGTGTGAGGATTGGCAAGGAGCTAGGAGAGAGGTTCTGGATGGAAAAAGGAGTAAGACAGGGGTGTCCATTAAGCCCCCTGCTCTTTGTACTGTTTCTAGCGGACCTAGATGAAGAACTGGAAAAGGGAAGATGGGGTGGAGTAGAATTATCCGGGGGAAAGAAAGTGCTCTCTCTAGCTTACGCGGATGATATAGCGCTGTTGGCTAAAAACGAGGATGAAATGAAGGGGATGATAAGGACGCTAGAGAGGTACGTGGCGAGAAAGAAGTTAGAGGTGAACGTGGGGAAGACTAAGATCATGAGATGTAGGAAAGGAGGGGGCAGAAAGAGAAAGGTGCGATGGAACTGGGGGGGAGAAGAAATAGAAGAAGTTGATAGGTATACGTATCTAGGATATGTTATAAGGTGGAACGGAGATCAAGGAGAACATGTGAGAGAGAGGGCAGCGAAGGGAGCGAGACAGTTCGCGTAACTTCGGTCGGCCAGAACAATGGCATCGCCTAAGAATACTCCTTCCGGTGTAGGAATACGCGGGAGGTATCCGTGTAGTGGACTTTTCGGTTCGATCGGAATCGGTACCACCATTCTAGTGCGAGGTGGGATCGTGAAGATCGGTGACTTCGCTATGTCTAAACTGAATGGGATCGGATCTCTGGGCCGAACGAGTACAGTTAATGTTTGCTCGTAATACGATATTTCGGCTTTTTCTTTGTCTAACCAGTCGTTTCCTAGGATTCCCACACCTGGAAACGGTAGATCTTCCTCGCTGACTTGACAAGTGACCGGAACTTCGAGGATTTTTAAATCCACTGTGCCTAGAGTTTCGACTGGGTCGCCACTAATCCCGCGGGCTATAACGCGGCGGCTGGAGTCTATATATACGTTCGGGAGAAGGGCTGTTCTGTTTATGATGGATACATCCCCCCCCCCGTATCTATGATAAATCGTTGGTATTTTCCTAACAGGGCCGGGCATTCAACATCTATTTTCGGACCGCTTCCTACCGCTAGGAGCTGAGAATCGCAGGCTCCTCTTTTGATGGAAAAAGGTATAGGTCGCGTCGGTCGACTTCGTAAGACCATTGTATACCAATAGAATGAGATGTTTGCTTGTTCTTTAATTAAAAAGTCGTTACCGAGGATCGCTAGGTAACCGCCTAATCGCTGGGGTACAACACGGAATGAAATTACCTTGTCGAAGAGTTCGATTGTGACGATTCCTATAATCGGCTGTTGGTTTGCTCCGATCCCCCCCACCTGCCCCATGTCCTTACATAGGAAGGTGGTCTCGTTTGCAAGAGCGTCGATGCTAATGAAATTATAGTTGGCTCCTGTGTCGATGAGCATTTCTATTTGATTCCCGGTGAATTTTGGACTTTTAGCTATGATTACGGGTCCTTTACCGGTAACAAGAGCTATGCCCTTTACTGGCTCCTCTGACGGTATGATGCTGCTGTCATTGGTCGAGGGCGTGGGGGCTGACTCGCCATGCCCTCGGTTTGGCGAGCGCCCATCGAGTTTAAAGCCGGTTCAAGAGGGTCTTCACCTGGACTTAGGTTTTTCCGGGGACATCCTGGGCAGCTACAGAACTCCGAGCTTTTAATGTGTCTCTCCAAACGTACCGGTGCGGGTTCCTGGTCTTCTTCTGGTGACTGAGGGTTAGTCGCTTCAGTCACGGGGTTCGCGGGGAGAGTTTTGGGTGACGCTTGAGGGTAGCTTTGAACAGATTGTTGTTCCCTCGGCGCCGTCGGAGTTTGGTGTAGCTGATTGGCGTATGTAGCGAAATTTTGAGGCTTGTACGGTTGATAATAGCCTCCTTGTTGGTAATGATTTTGATAAGGGCGATTTCCGTATGCCCTATACGGTGTACGATATTGGTTTTGGGCTGGGGTAGGCTGGAAGGCCCTTCTCTGATAGTTATTCGGAGCTTGAGGTAGACCGTTCGCGGTGAACGCCATAGCTTGAGGTGGTTCGCAGTCCGAATCCTCACAATCGGGGTCTCCGCATGGCGGTAATCCATAATACGATTGTTCTGTAACTTCCGGATGGTTAAAGTATGGATCTTCGGCCGATGTGTAATATTCGGGATATTCTGGAACGCTGTAGGCTAATGCGATCGATTTCGGTTTCACGTATAAATCGGTTTCCGGTGGTTTTGTCCACGGATGACCTTGGCTAGGAATGACGTTGTTGGTAACGTTGTTGATTTTGGAAATAGCCTGGATTTCCGTTTGACCNTTTTCTTCAGGACTTGAGAAGGGCTGTTCAGATTCTGGTAGTATTGGCGCGTCCAATCAATCCCTACGACGCCTTGTTCCTGGCTTCTTGCCTGGTGACTTTGTTTGGTTCTCTGCCTCCTGAGGTCGTTGAGGCGGTGACATTCTTCTGCTTCCAGGGTCTGGAAATGGTTGCAGAGCCTTGGCGTTTCGAGAAGATCCTCAGCCCTAACCACGAGGACATCGAGCGTCTAAGGATCGCCCTGGTCGAGGCGATCTTTAGTCGTTTGATCACCACGAAATAAGGGTATGTTATTATAAAATGCTTCATAGCTTTTCTTTTTTTTAACTTCCCGCTAAGAAATTCAATGATTTTCAAAAAATCGGGAAGTTATTGGTTTAACCCCGTTTTGAAAAAATCGAGTTTTCATCAGATCTCGACGTTTTGAGGTCCTAGGAAGCTTCCCTGACTATTCCGGACAGGGTGTCACTTCGTCTGTGTGTGTGTGTGTGTGTGTGTGTGTGTGTGTGTGTGTGTGTGTGTGTGTGTGTGTGTGTGTGTGTGTGTGTGTGTGTGTGTGTGTGTGTGTGTGTGTGTGTGTGTGTGTGTGTGTGTGTGTGTGTGTGTGTGTGTGTGTGTGTGTGTGTGTGTGTGTGTGTGTGTGTGTGTGTGTGTGTGTGTGTGTGTGTGTGTGTGTGTGTGTGTGTGTGTGTGTGTGTGTGTGTGTGTGTGTGTGTGTGTGTGTGTGTGTGTGTGTGTGTGTGTGTGTGTGTGTGTGTGTGTGTGTGTGTGTGTGTGTGTGTGTGTGTGTGTGTGTGTGTGTGTGTGTGTGTGTGTGTGTGTGTGTGTGTGTGTGTGTGTGTGTGTGTGTGTGTGTGTGTGTGTGTGTGTGTGTGTGTGTGTGTGTGTGTGTGTGTGTGTGTGTGTGTGTGTGTGTGTGTGTGTGTGTGTGTGTGTGTGTGTGTGTGTGTGTGTGTGTGTGTGTGTGTGTGTGTGTGTGTGTGTGTGTGTGTGTGTGTGTGTGTGTGTGTGTGTGTGTGTGTGTGTGTGTGTGTGTGTGTGTGTGTGTGTGTGTGTGTGTGTGTGTGTGTGTGTGTGTGTGTGTGTGTGTGTGTGTGTGTGTGTGTGTGTGTTAGTTGCCAAATAATAGTTTAAAATTAAAAAAACAAGCTATTATAAATAAACCAAACTAAAAAGTAGAAAATAAATAATAGTTTAAAAAACTAAAAAACACGCTTTTTATAGAAAACCGAACTGAAAAAATAGAAAATAAGTTTTAATAAATTTTAATTAAGAATAGTGTTAAAAATTTTAAGAAATATAAATTAATAATAGTGTGAATAAAATAAAAATTATTTCATTTTAAAAAAAGCGTGGGGTGCTTTTTAAGATATTATCAAAATAATCATTCTACTCATATCTGTCGATAAAATATTTATAACTATTGACACCATGCACCCCACGCTTTTTTTAAAATGAAATAATTTTTATTTTATTCACACTATTATTAATTTATATTTCTTAAAATTTTTAACACTATTCTTAATTAAAATTTATTAAAACTTATTTTCTATTTTTTCAGTTCGGTTTTCTATAAAAAGCGTGTTTTTTAGTTTTTTTAAACTATTATTTATTGAGCTCGAAGAGCTCAAAAACGTTATAAGTGCAATTTTGAGCGCTTAGGTATGGAATTACTGGGAAATTTTAGGTATGGCCCTTAAAGTCAACCGTTTATTAACTTCCCGCTAAGAAAATCAATGATTCTTGAAAAAATCGGAAAGTTATTGGTTTTACCCTTCAATTTCAACAAATCTCGATGTTTTGAGGCTTCCCTGATTCTCCCTAAGAGGGTGTCACTATGTCTGTACATAGAGCTCAAAATGATCCGAAAATTATATTTTTGAGCTCGAAAAGCTTATAAACATAATAAGTTTAATTTTGAGCGCTTAAATATGGAACCAGCGGGAAGTTGCAGAGATGGCCTGTAGGGTCAACCGTTTTCCTAACTTTTTTTTCTCTCTTTTTTTTTAAAAAATAAACAAAAATTTTTTTTCCTAATTTGGTTTCTTGCTTTTATTTTCAATACTTTCTCCCCTCCCGTAATAATAACCATACTGATAGTTGTAGTGGTTGCAACTAAACCAAGAAGGTAAGTAGAATAAAAATAAAAATAAAGTAAAACAAAAATTAAGTAAAATTAATAGATAAAAGAAGAGAAAGGAAAAAAAACAAAAATAAAAAAAATTTCCCCCTTTTTTTTTTTTTTTATACAAAAAAAAATATGCGAATTTCAATTAGTAAGAATAGAGAAAGAAAGGGAAAACGTTTGTAAGAATGGAGTATAAGTATAGGCATATGTATATACCTATACGTATGTCCGTGTGTGTTGCATATACAGTATGCATTAAAGGCGGCGCGTCTTGGTGTAATAGGCGTGGCTTACTGAGAGGCGGTCGCAATCGAGCGAGCGTTGGTAAGCTATTGTACCTGATTTAGCGACTCTGTTATAATTACCGCTAGATAACTCTTCTTGTGCTCTTTCTTATTTTACTTGTAATTGTTAGATATTAAGCGTTTAAAATAACCGTTTTCAATTATAAAAAGATTTAAGGATTCTGAAGAAAAAGAAATTTGTATGTGTGACGTTAGCTCGGTTTTCTTAAAATTATTACAGAGTATAATTAATATTAAAATATTATATTAATAATATGATTAATATATATATAAATAGTTAAAATTGTTGAATACTTGGTTATGAAATATAAAATGTTTGGTATATGACAATAAGATTTTATAAATGGTTATATGAAAAATAGTGATTAAGATATTCAATATAATAGTAGAATACAAATATATAATAAGGTATTATATATGTAATATAAGAATATAGTGATAGTAGAATGAAAATTTTGTAAGAGATTATAAAAATTTGTTTTTAAAGAGAAGAACAAATTTTGTCGGTCGGCGTTTTGCGTTATTCCCACTCGTCCCCCCAAGGCCGGAGATAATTTATTTATTTTCGGTCTTGTGAGTCGTAAAGCAGCAAAACTTTTTCATAATATACAGATAAATTTACTGATTTTCATTATACTATCTGCTATGTATTAAAGTAAAAATTTTATTTAAATATTTTAGATTCATTTATCATTTGTTCAAACTGTTGACTCGTTTTTGGTATAAAGAATTTTTTTGTATTTTCATTTTTTTTGTAAAACGAAATTATATGGGGAAGGAAGGATTTTATTATAATTTTAAGGTTATTTCTTACTTTTTCCGCAAAGGAGTCATCAGTTTGTTTATGTAATAATTCTTTAATTGATAAGCTTAAGTTCTATGATGTTGATGCTGGGTTTGTCGTCTAAATTGGTGATTTGTAGTCTCTCAGTCGGAATGTTTTCGGCTTCTTTGGTGCTTTGACGATCTCTGGAGCTTCTTCGGTTGTTATTTTTGTTTCTACGGAGCCGTTCTTCTCGTTGTCGATACAGGTTCTTGTTGGAAGTGTTTTGTTGGTTTCTGGCAAGCCTGATGATTTTTCTTCCATTGTTTTCAGCTCGATTACGACTGGATTTTCATCTTTTCTGCCAGCTTGGCGAGGTTTAAATAGAAATCGGCGGATAGTTTTTTGTATAGCTATCCCTCCAATTATAAGTGATATTATTCCAACTGTTGATACCGTTCCGATAGTTATTTTCCGATTGGTTTCTTCTTTTTGATGATCCAGGGCTATCAGTGACATTTTCTCTTCGTTTTCTTCCAATCCTTGGCCCCAAGGTTCAAATTTGTCGATAATCGTAGCTGGATCTTGATTCTGTGCGAACAAATTTGGAGCTGCGTTGTTGATTTTGAGGCTCGAGTTTAACGTTTCCAAGGATAGGTTAAAACTCGGGGCAATGAGGTCTATTTTCGTTGACTCTCTCGCAATCCCTCGAATAGTGTATTCATTACACGTCACTTGGCATCCCTGATGGACGTGTATCAGGCCAGTGCCATTAATTACCTGATTTTCGGCAGTTTGTCCTGGACATCTCCATTGAATATTTTCTTGCTTGCACGTTGAATATGCCCAGGTGTTTTTCTCGTTCATTTTTATCCAAGTTAACTTGCATTTTGGAATTATTCTTATATTACAATTCCGAAGAGGGATGTCGGTTGGGCAGGCCATATCTGGTCCCATGGGCTTGCAGTTGTCGACGTATTCTTGTTCGGCGAGAAAGTATTCTTCAAATGCTGGTTCCGTCACGAGATATTTTGACGTAGGCTGAATCGTCAATGTTGATAGTTGATCTCCAATTGTCTCGTTCATGGGAAGTGATTTTAGTTCATATGCTAGCCATGGCGTCTGATCAAAGAGTAGTACGGTTATTATTATCAGGAAGTGACCGTTCGTTTTTCCTGTTTCTATCGTTGATACTTTCGCCAGTGTGTTAATGTCCATGTGGTCCAGAGGTTGGGGTGGATTTAAAGTCGGATGTTTTCTGATCATGTCCGCGGTCGCTTGATTTAGTTGTTTGGCTGACACTGTTAGATAGGTCAGTTTGCTCCATTTTGATTCTTCTATGGCTTTTGCTGCGTTATTAAGAGTTCTTAGGTGGTTAGTCATCCGGTAAATGCTTTCATCTCCTATCATCGAGAATAATTAGATCCTTTGTAGGTCGGTTACTTGTTTGTTTATTGACTGTTGTAAAGATGCTGAAGTTTGGGCTAATTCTTTGATTCTTTTGGTTATGTTTGTTTTGTGTTTCAGGATTTCGTTGATTTCGCTCTTAATTATGTGAGTGTTATTTTGTGACAGGTGTACTAATTCTCTGTTATCTTGGTATAACTTGTCTAGCTCTTTGGTGATATGTTCCTTATCACTGTAGTCCATGGTCCCAAATAATTTCCGTGCAATTGAGCCTACGAAGCCGAACCACGGTGCTCTTTTTGTGCGGTTCTGTGAATGTAATTCTTCAAGTTGTGGATCTTCGAGGAACTGTCTTAGCCGGTGTTTTGCTTGTTCAATTTCGGCATAAATATCCCGGTGTGTGTTGGTTCTTAGATACGACATACAGGATAAATGATTGAATTTTAAGGAACATATCCCATAAGCCTCCCATAGATTTTGATTCAGGTTTTGATAGAGAGTTATTAGTTTTTTCTTTTGAATGGATCGTATAATAGGCCCGGATTCACTTCCATTAGTTTTATTTTCACTTCCTCGGCGCCCCATGTCAAGTATCCGAGTTCCAGGAGGAAAAGTGGTACAATGTTCATTTTTTTTTTGAAAATTTTGCGTCTATATATGTGTATATATACTGAAACAAACAACATAAGTTCTTTTTAGTCGACTTTTTCGCGGCTGGCTGTTTTAGCCTTATTCGGGTGAAGTAATTTCCGTTTTCCGTTTTCTTTTTCAATTATTAAATTCCCCATTTTGTTTATTTCAACTATTTCATATGGGCCGGTATAATAACGATCTAATTTATTTTTTCTAGGTTCTTTTAAAGTATATATAAGGTCTCCTACATTAAATTTTGCCGGATGTATATGTTTGTCGAATCGAATTTTTGACTCGTGTTTAGCTTTCGTTAGATTTTTCGCAGATATTCGTTGTATTTCGTAAATTCGACTAATTAAGTCTGCTAGATAATCGTTATATAATTCGATTTTACTAAAGTCCGGAAATTGAGTCGGGCTACGAGCCTTTCTTCCGTACAAAATTTCGTAGGGTGTAAATTTCGTGGCTGTGTGTACGGTGGTATTATAATTTAGCATTGCCATTGGAATGTACCGATCCCAATTATTGAATTTATCTACGTTAGCTCGGAGGTAGTCGACTAAAGGCTGATGAGATCTTTCTAGGGCTCCGTTTGATTGCGGGTAATAAGAGGAAGTTGTTATTCTTTGAATTTTTAAGGCTTCAGCTAGTTGTTGGATGAGTTTACTTGTAAATGAGGTGTCTTTATCCGAGAGAATTACTCGGGGGCATCCGTAAAGGGCGATGTAATGGTTTAGTAGAGCGTCTGCAACAGTTACTGCTCTCGAATCAGGGAGAGGAACTGCAGCTGCGGCTTTGGAAAAATTATCTTGGATTGTTAAGATGTGTACGTTTCCGTCAGAAGTCATGGGTAGGAGTCCTACTGTGTCTATACTAATTTTTCCAAAGGGTTCGAAGGGTGTATCGGTGATGGACATAGGTTGTTTTGTTTTTATTAGCATGAGCTTATTTTTTTGACATATCTTACAAGCTCGGATATAATTATAGATATTATCTTTCATTCCTGGCCAGTAATATTTTTCGCGAATACGCCAATATGTTTTTACGACACCTTTACGGCCCCCTATTAAGCTGTTATGATTTTCTTCAATTATTTTCGTTCGGAGGGATTCGTCCGGTACTTCGATATTCCCTTCGCATAAGGTAATTGTTATCGGACAATCTCTTAATTCGCGTGATAAGTAAGCTTGGATGTTAAGGTCATCGAACTCATCCCCTTGTTTTGCACAATGAAATGAATGGATGTCGTGTTTGTGCATCGACTGACGAAGATTTTTCAATCCTTCGATCAGATCGATTGGTTCTAATTTTTCGACATGTTTTGTTTTGATGAATACCGTGAAGATTTTACTACGCCCCAATTTGGTGACGAATACGTCCCCTTTCGTAGGTTTTGAGGCTTGAAGGTCGTCGGCATTTATAAATTTTAAGTCGCGGAGTAGTTTCGCTACGGGTTTTACTATCTTGCAGTCGGCTGCTAAGAAGTGTACTAAATGGTCTCGAGCATAAGTAAGTCCATCTCGGCTAGTTGTAAATTTAATTTTTATTTCGGATTTTTTTGGCGGTAGGCTTTCGTCTGAACTTGAGGGTGAAGATATTTTTGGTCGATGACGTCTTTCGGCAAAATTCTTTTCAGCCTCTTCGAAAGTTGGAGGGTCATAGGCGACGAAGGGTGGTCCAAATCGGTGGTTCCCTACATCATCCTCCACTGTTACATTCCCGCTTGTTGTTGACTTATTTTTGTTTTTATCTGAATCGTGGGATTTTTCGGAGTTATTATTTGTTTTATTTTCGTTAATATTTAGTTTACTCTATAATTTAACTGTATTTGGCGATGTTTCGTTCGATTCTACCTGTTACGGTTCGATAAGGGTGTTATTTGCGTCGGCCGAGTCAGTTTCGACCATTTCGTTTATTCCTTTGCCGTTTTCGTCTACAATTTGGCGGCTTGCGTGGTCATAACAGATACCCATGGCCGCTAGTTCATCGGGTATGAGAACTCTTCCGAAAATTGGGGTTC
Organism: Cotesia vestalis; assembly: GCA_000956155.1. NCBI lineage: Eukaryota > Metazoa > Arthropoda > Insecta > Hymenoptera > Braconidae > Cotesia > Cotesia vestalis. Next base: position 4,675 of record JZSA01007129.1, on the reverse strand, counting down.
GGGGTTCTGGGCCGTCTCTTAAATATCCTGTGAATCGGGATTTAATTAGGTTCTATGGTGTTAGAGAATTTTTATTTAGTTGATTTTCTTTTTTATCGTATGTATTGACGACGTTTCTTGTGTTAACAATTTCTGCTGAGGTTGCAGGCTCTGGTTCTATGATGACGGGGTATTCCGTTTCACTGGGATCTTCGCTTCTTCCCGTCTCTTCTGGGCTGATGTCGCTGCTTGATCATTCCTCGGGGTTATCGCTGTTGTCTCTAAGAAATTGGTCGACATTAATTACAGGTGTTGTGTCGTCGTCTATGGAATCTTCTTCACTTCGCCAGAGTGGAGGCATTTTACTTAATGATTGGCGGATGGTTTTCGCAGTTTCGGAACTAGTTCTTTTCATTTTGGCTAATTGTTGCGGGGTGTAATTAAATATTGCTTCTTCTAGACGCATTTTCTCTAAAGCCTTTTCCTTGTAAGAATTTTCCTGAGGGGGTCGTCTTTTAATGATTTCATCGAACATTTTGACTAGTTCTTAGGTTTTTCATCGTTGTTTTTGTGGGATAATTGTTTCTTTATTTCCTTCGATTTTATCGTCTTTTTCAGCTTCGTCGTCCCCCTCTTGACCCATATCTGGTTGATTTACCGTGGAGGGTCCGGGAGTTGAGGCTGGCAAGAAGACCTCGTCGTCCCCCTGTTCTTCAATTCCGGTTTTCTGCGACTCGGGATCTTCTATAGTTAAGTCGAGGTTGCTATTTTCGAGATAATTTATTTTGGGTGGGACTCGCGTTTTTCTCATTTCCCTCTTTCTAAGACGAGAGGCGATTGTTTCTCTGACTTCGGAGGCGCTGCTGATTCTTGGTCTATTTTTTGATCCGTGAGGGCGACCAGGGCACTTGACCGATTGAATCGCTTCTTCATCTGAGAGAATTTTATTAGATTTTTTTGTTTTAGTCACATCCGTGATGGGCAGCGCTAAAGAGTTATTCTCAGTATTATTATTTAATGCGTTTTCTAAGGGCTCGGGACGACCTTCAGAGTTGTATGAGAGTCCTTCAGCATATTGTTCGGTGATTTTATGACGGACTACGACATTAAATTTATATCTACTCAATTTAGACCGCCATTTTGCTTGTCTTTCTGTGACGGTCGCGCGTCCCTTAGCCAGATGACGCAAGGGCTACTGGTTATTAAAGTAAAATGTTTTTGGAGATATGGTCGGAATCGTTGAATAGCGTAAACTACCGCAAGGCATTGTTTTTCAATGTCTGTATATCGTCTTTCGGTGTCGTGAAAGACGCGTGAGACACATGACACTATTTTCTCTCCATCTCTTTCTAAGTCATCGTCCCCCTCTGTCGTCGGTTGACTGAGAATTCCGGATATTCCCAAGTCTGACGCGCTGACACCTAGGATGAAGGGTTTATTAAAATCTGGGTATTTAAGGAATGAATTTTCGCAGAGGGCATTTTTGATATCGTCAAATGCCCTTTGCGCCTCTTTGGTCCATATGAAAGGCTTAGTTTTTCGCGTAAGGTCTGTTATGGGCTTAGCTCTTTCAGCGAAATTTTGGATAAATCTTCGATAATAATTGGCAAGTCCCATGAATTTTCTGGATTCCGTATGATTTCTAGGTCGTGAGGCATTCTTAAGTGATGAAATCTTTTTAGGGTCTGGTTTTATGCCTTCTTTCGTTATTACGTGGCCTAAATAATCTACTTCCGGACAGAGAAATTCACATTTTTCAGGTTGGAGGGTGAGAACCGCTTCTTTCAATTTATTGAATAATTCTTGAACTCTCACCCCATGTTCTTCTAGGGTTTTACCATAGCTAACTAAATCGTCGATATAAATAAATAATTCTATCCCTTTCAATCCGTTTAAGGTGGAATCCATCATTCGTTGGAAGATAGACGGAGCGCATTCTAGGCCAAAAGGCATGCAACAATATTCCCAGTGCCGATCTGGGGTAGAAAATGCCATTTTGGTGCGTCTGCAGGAAGCATTGGGATCTGGTGGTAACCCATGGCGAGACCGAAGACGCTGAAGAGATTAGCGTCGCCTAACTGTTCTAAAATATCGATGATTAGGGGGAAGGGATAGGCATCCCCTCTAGTGATTTTATTTAATTGCCTAAAGTCAATAACCATTTTATATTTTTTTATAGAAGGGTCATTAGATTTTTTTGGTACAATCCACAAAGGCGAATTGTACGGAGAGTTAGATTTTCTAATTATTCCTTGTTTGTCGAGATTTTCGACCTGCCTGGCGATTTCTTCCCGATGTTCTGGGGGAAATCGATATTGTTTTATTCTCACCGGTTCGTTGGTGGTAGTTTCGATCCGGCAGGTGAAATTTTTCGAGCGACCTAACTTATCTTCAGGGAGATGAAAGACGTCGTGATTGTTTTTTATAAGATTCTGAACTTGCTCTTTTTCATCCTGATTGAGATGATTTAACGGTATTTTCTGGAGTAGAATTTTAATACGTTCATGTTTGTAGGTTATTTGGTTGGAATTTTCTATAGAAGGGGCGTCGGATTCGTCCCCCTCTGAGCTAGGATTATCGAATTCGAACTCTTCGAGTGTTTGTGGTCCTATGTCTATGTCTACCGGGTTTGAGTTGAGGTTAATAATCAGGCACATGGCGTACACGTCATTTACTTTGACAACAGCTTCTCCTCCAAGTACCCCTTTCGGAAGATTCATTCGGGGGAGGTATCCCTCGCTTTTCCCGAAATCTTGGACCGGTACAGCTATTACTACTTTCATACGAGGTGGTAATGTGTAGCTGGAAGAAGGCTTTGTTTCAAGGCTAAAAGGTGTCAGTTTTGTAGGGCAAGACAAAAAAACTAGGGTTTGGCTATCATAAGAGATTTTCGCCTTTTGGGCTTCGAAAAAGTTGTTTCCTAAGATTCCTATTTCGAGGAATGGTAAATCTTCTCTACAAACTTGGAATTCGACTTCAATATTAAGGATTTTTAATGTAGTTACCCCTAAGGTCTCGTACGCGTCTCGACGTTCTCCCTTCGGGCAAAATAGACAATTGCAGATTATCGTAGGACCAGTCTTATGTCGTCATTTGGCTTCTTCCGAATCTTCGTCTTCTTCGAAGTGTACAGCCTTTTTTGTTGGACTCAATATCCTCGGATGGTAACGTTTTTGATTATAATTTTGGAAAGTCCGCGGCTGGTAATAATTTTGAGTTCTGGGGATAAATTAAGGGTTTCGCTCAGTTCCGAAAGCGAAAGTGGAACCCATTAATTGTTGTTTCGGTCGATAATTCGGACTGTAATAATTGTCTTCGTAACTGTCGTGAAATTGATCTTCATAATAGTCTGTAGGATGCTGGGGTCCAAGGGCGCTCGTCCTTGGAGTTTGACTGTATTCCTGGTACGTTAAAGTGCAGGGTAGTTCGCGATAGTTACCTCGGTCATCGCAATCTTGAGAAATTCTCGGCATTTGCGGATAATGTTTGTTACCGTCATGTCCGGATCGTCTGTGGAATTCTACTGAGGGTGGTTGAGACTCACCTGGTATAAGTCCATCGTCTCTCATAGATCGTCTACGTTCAGGTCTTCTGTATGCGTCATTTTCGATGGCTTTGTACATGTCATCTAGAGTTTCAGCCCTTCTTATTTTGCATAGGCATCTTAAGAAGTCCGACAAGTATTCGTACAGTGTGGTAGCTGCAGTTTTTTCGAATGTCCGTTTTACTACAGGTCTGTCGTCTTCGGAAGCATTAAGTATAATACGACGAACCATCTCGCTTAACCGATAGTAAAAGTCTTCAATATTTTCTGACTCTTTCGGGGCCGCAGCAGCTAGATTTTTTTGCTAGGTAATGTATGGGTCGCCCTTTTTTAATTTTCGAGCTAAAACTAACAAAATATCCTCTACAGAAGCTAGTTTGACGTGTTCGATTAACCTTTTGGCTCGCCCGTATAGATTTTGGGCTATACAGCGGGCGAAGAAGCCTTGGTTATCGGCTGAAATGCTTGGTAACCAATTTTTTACTATTCCATCGAATAGTTCGAAGTCTTTTACGGCATTGGGACCTTTTCTGTTGAAGTACGGGAGCACGTCGTGTAATTCTTTAGCGAGGGTTTGTATTTGGACATTGAGGTTTTTCTCGTTTATGGAGGTATCTACGCGGAAAGTTCTTCTTTCCATGGCTCCAAACGGAAAATCGTTAGAGCAAGTGACGAAAAAATTTCCGGACTCGTCCTCGAACAGTTCCACGATTATAGTATGAGATATTCAGCCTAAATTTAACTATTCTGTATAAGGTATGTATTTTAGGAAGGGTTACAAGAGAGTTTTTTGTTCAAGAAACTAAAAAAAAGATAAAGAAAGTTTGTGTTCTACTTGATTTGAATCGCAATGTATTTTTATTCGGTCATTGGGTAAGTAGGTCAACAGCCAACATGGTAGGCAAACATAAATTCGTAACTGCTCTATTTAAAAAAGAGTTGACCGATCTAATAGTTATGCGATGCGTATGTCATTCTAATGAAGCAATTTTCCATCAAAAATTGGCAAATTTATTCGACATTGCCAAAGTAAATGTTGAAAAATATCTCACTGATGATAAAAAGTTGTTCTTATCAGTTCAGCGATCAAAAAGTAGATTCGGTTTGATTGATAATGTTGTTCAATTGAGCTCAGCGGAAAATTCTGAAGAT
>JZSA01007127.1:0-11433 GCA_000956155.1 Cotesia vestalis | reverse complement strand
AAGTTTCCTGTGACCTTCAAACGTCGAGATCTGATGAAAACTCGATTTTTGCAAAACGGGGTGAAAACAATAACTTCCCGATTTTTGAAAATCTGAGATTTTTAGCGGGAAGTTAAAAATTTCTGCGGAATTTCAGCCAAATTTTCGAATTCTTTATAAAAACCTCTGCGAAAAATCCAATTTTCATTTCATTATTCCTTGAGTTCAAGACCTAGTTTGAAGTCTTAACTAGAGCACATATTTTTTTTTTCACTCCAAATAATCCTGCTAGAAGTTCTACTGATTGCGCAGACGCGTCTTTTTTCCGAGGGCTCGCCGGAAATGATGTCACATTAGCAAAATTATTAATATTTTTTTTTACAATTTCAGTAATCCTTTGTTGAGAATGTGTCTTCAAGATAGTAATAACTTTGAATAAAATATTTCATTCCTTTTAATAAAAAAATAATTTTCGAAAGTAGACCATTTTTTCCGGAAGAAACCCATGTCACCCCTTGCTTTAAGCTAGTCAAATTATTGATTAAACGAAAAAGCGGAATTTTGGAACTAGCAAAATTACAGAATAACCGATAGCCAAAAGTGAAATTCAACACATCTGGCGTGTTCGAGAAGTTCGGTTTGCCCAAGCGTCTAAGATTTGCGGGAACGAGCGGTGTCAGGTGCGACTCATGTATTTTTGGAACTCACAGTGATGAATTACTCGCGAGTGGGCCTGTTCACTGAACAATCCTAAAGGACATTAGTGAACTTCCCCCTAATTACATACTTAAGCACTAAAAATTGCACTCTTAACGTTTTTGAGCTCATCGCGCTCAAAAATATAATCTTTGTGTCTTCAGCTCTCCAAGCTCAAAAGTCAAAAGGAGGTTTAATAAGATACAATTTCTAGATTTTTCAAACGGCAATAACTTTTAAGTAAATGAACTGATTTTCATGTGGTTGATAGCATTCAAGGCAATTTTCAAAGCCTTATAAAGAATCTTTAAGTTTAAATTGATCGAACAAGGAATTACAAAGTCATTCCGAAGAAACCCTTTTTTCGGTTTTCTGTCGAAAACGATAACTCACGAACGAATCAATTGATTTTCAGGTTCTTAGTAACGATCGACGCGGCTTTTTAAGTTCTAATGATTATTGAATCTCTCAAGAAACAATCTGGGAAGAAATTTCGAAGTTATGTGAAAAAAACACTTTTTTCGATTTTCTTTCGTTCACGATAATTTTTCAAACAAATCAACCGATTTTGACCGGACTTACGGCAATCGACGTATTTTTCCACGGCTATATGCTGACGAGTTTTTTTCAAATCAATCGCTACGGCTGTTTAAAAGTAATTCCAAAAAAATGACTTCTAAAAATATTTTTTTTGTGGTTTTTTTTTAGATTTCTCAAAATCTACCGGTTTGAATCGGTCCCACTTGTATTCAAAATCTAAGTTCGGTCATTCCTCTTTGAATGGTTCCAACGGCGATGAAATCGGTTGAGCCGCTTCAAAGTTATAGGAGATTTACACACACACACACACACACACACACACACACACACACACACACACACACACACACACACACACACACACACACACACACACACACACACACACACACACACACACACACACACACACACACACACACACACACACACACACACACACACACACACACACACACACACACACACACACACACACACACACACACACAAACACGCGCGCGCGCGCGCGAAGACGTAGTAACACTCTCGCGGCGGTAGTCAGAGAAGCTTCCTGTGATCTTCAAATATCAAGATCTGATGAAAACTCGATTTCTGAAGAACGGGGTAAAACCAATAACTTCCTGATTCTTGAGAATTTCAAATTTTCCCAGCGGGAAGTTAAAAATGATTCATAATCTGGTTAACTATCTTCACAATTATATCAATTTTCTAAATGGACCTTTTCATCTCCTAGCTCGGTGATCAAGAAAAATTATTATCATACTAGCGATTAATTGTGAATTTGGTGCTACATATTGATTACAATATATTAAATAAGATTTTTCATTGTATTAAGTATTAAATCATTTAGTATAGAAAATGTAATCAAAAATGTTTAGATTTTGTAAGTTTTCTGACGAATCAATGCGACCTATCCAACAATTTCACTCCAAATAACCCATATTGAAGTTGTTCTGAAGACCTTAGATTAACTTAAACATATTATGTCAACAGTTCGACCAAAAAACCTCACTTTAAGCGCTTTTTATCAATGGAAAATTCGACAAATTTCATATTAGTTGAGATTTAACCTTAGATGATCCGAGATGCAGCGTTGTCAATAATATTAATTATCATTATTCTTTGTACTCTAGATTCGAATTTAGCGCTATAAGCCTAAGACCCTACTATCCCTGGATTTTTAAATATTAAAATTACAAAGTTTAAAAAAGTCAGAACGTAATACTAGTTTACTTACCAAGTTTAACAGAGCGTGGCAGCCTCTTTTTTCATGACTTGGTTGTTGATGCTTATGGTATTCAATGTACAGAATCTCAAATATTAAAAGCATTCCAGAAAATACTATACCCACTATTAGAAGATAAAAAACACTTAAAAACTGTTCTAGAGCAAGTGGATCACTTCTTTTTTGAACTTCTTTTTCAGGCTTACAAGTACCAGTCATCCAATACCTTCTTAACCGTTCAAGATCACCTGTATAGTTAAAAATTTGTTAAATTTAGAATTTTAAGAGCGTAATAGGGGTACACACAACCAGAAATTTCTTTTTATTTCCTTATGATAATATAGTTCTTAGCATGAGTTCTTTACCGAAAGTTCTTAAAGAGTCTTGATTCTGTGAATCCAAAACATTTCGACTAATGTGGGTTTAAGTTTCCTAGTTAGTCTTACTTACCAAAAGTTATAAGTATTTATTTTTACCAACACAAGCGTATAATGCGAAGAAGCCAGTGGTTAATATAGACTCGTGTGAGTTAAGCTAATATAGACACGATTTATAATCTATGGTATTGTTTTTCTTTACCTTCTAGTGATAACCATGTACATATGAGTCATTCCACCGAATAAATACATTGTTACGGAGTGATTCTCGCAAATTATGTTTAAAATTTGTGGGGGTGTTCTCCATTAATGAGAAAAAAATTCCCTATAAGTTTCTTATTAATTTTCCCGTTAAGAAAAAATTCTTTTATTAAAATCCACGGAAAGTCGTATCTTGTAAGAAAAATTCTCAGATTTTAAATGAAAATATTAATTTCATCATAAACACGTCAGAAGACTCTTTAAATTCCAATTATAATGGAAAACTTGATTTTTCTCGATGTGAGGCGCAAGGTACTTCCTATTTGACTTTTTTTTCTGAAAAATCAGGACTTTTCCACGAAATATATGGTTTTCACGTCCCTTTTTAGTAGATTTCATAGAAATCTAACTATTGCATTGGTCCTCATAACGAAACTTTAAAAAAATTTTGCTATTTTCCTACTTAACTCGACGAGCTGATGGTTCAAATACAAATGGTTCAAAAGTTTTTATATGTATGTAAATATATAAGGGGTCTATTTAAAATGAACGTCACTAGTGCCAACGGATTTTTGTAATCTTAAGCCGATATTTCAAGGCCAAATATCATAAAAAATATAATTTTAAGGATTCAAGAAAAATGTGTTGTGAGTTAAGTGAGTGTCGATGCCGAGTAACGACGTGTATAGTTTTAAAGTGAATTTAGAGAATTAAGGTTACAGTTGAGATTTTAGAATTTTTAAGAGTAGAGTCAGTTTTTAGAGTCAAGTTTTTGGAAAATATTAAGGTCAAGTCATTTAAGGGTTTTATTGAGCTATTTTGAGTTTTGAGTTTCGAATTTTGAGTTTTGAGTTATGAATTTTAAGTTTTGGGTTTTGAGGTTGCAGAGGACGTGGGTCAGACAGCGTTACCGTGGAGTAGGACTGTAAGTCACCCGGTTTCGTTTGACGTTAGACACCAGTCTAACCCTTTGAGACTTCCAGGTGGAATGCCTAAGTCTGGTTGAGATGCCAGCGCGCTGACGTAAAGAAATATGACGAAAGCACATGGGATCAATTTAAGTTTTTTGTTAAGCTTACGTTTTAGCTAGTTTTGATGATTTCTAGTGAATGTAAATTATCTACTTTTGTTTATAATGTTACGTTTACGTTTTAAGTTTTTGAGTTACGATCTCAGCCGTAGTTAGTTCCTGGAGAGCATCCACAAAAGAAATATCCGTACTAAGAACCCCAATTGTTTGATTAAAGATTAAAATATTTGGGAATTTATTGATCATAGAGATTTTAGTTGTGAGTGAGTCACGTAAAACAGTCGAGTTTTGGACTTCGTAGAGGACAGTCGTGTTTGAGAGTTGCCGCTGGTCACTTCAGGTGATCGGACGTGCGTAGCGTTTCAGTTCCCGGTTGAAGTTTCAGTCTTTTGCGTTTTATTTTGGGCTCTAGATAAATATACATGGTTATGAAGTTGTTAAAATAAAATTAAGTTACTCAGCATCGACATTGTTTCAGAAAGGTATGAGATCGTTTATTTATTGTAATTTGAGCGTTAATAATTGAGTTCTTGGTCTTGAGACATTAGATAGCCATTCTATAGAATACTTTTGTGTTGTAAATAATTTAGAGTACGTTGACAGATTAATTTGGGAATATTGTTTAAGTTGTTTAGATTCATTGATTTATTTGAGATTATTATGTTAGGATTTATTTATTTATTTGTTTAATTTCATAAGAGTAAGAGTCCGTAACATGACTATAGCGTTACATATTGTTAGCTGTACTATTCCGATAATTTTTTCGTGAGTTATGATCTAGTTGTTATTAAAGGAATATGACGAAAGCATATGGGATCAATTTAAGTTTTAGTTTACGTTTTAGCTAGTTTTGATCATTTCTAGCGAATAAAAAATTATCTACTTATAGAGATTTTAGTTGTGAGTGAGTCACGTTTAACAGTCGAGTTTTGGACTTCGTAGAGTACATTCGTGTTTGAAAGTTGCCACTGGTCACTTCAGGTGATCGGACGTGCGTAGCGTTTCAGTTCCAGATTCAGTCTTTTGCGTTTTATTTTGCTTATTCTATAGAATACTTTAGTGTGTAAATAATTTAGAGTACGTTGACAGATTTATTTGAGAATATGGTTCAAGTTGTTTAGATTAATTTATTTATTTGAGATTGTTATTTTTAGATTTATTTATTTTATTTATTAATTTTATAAGTGTAAGGGTCTGTAACATGACTATAGCGTTTACTATTGTTAGTTGTATCGTTCCGATAATTTTGTCGTGGTTATGTTCACGTTTGTTATTTAAGATAAAGTTTTTGGTTAAATAAAATAAGGATTTTGTTAAGCATAAATTTTTGGTGTTGCGAATAAAATCATTGCAATCATGGATCCACTCTCTACTCGAATCACGCCCTCTCTCCACAAATCAGCACACTGAGCAACCCCGAGGTATCCCGTTTTCTTTCCGGTCTTTGGTTATTTGGTCTATATTTTGTTAAGTTTTTTTGTGTTTTTGATTACGTTTACGTTTATTGGCAGGTTTAATAATTTCTAGCGAATAAAAAAATATCTAGTTTCATTTAATTTTAGGTTACGTTTTCGTTTTTGTTTAAGTTTTGGTTTGAGTTTGGCTAGTTTGATGATTCCTAGCGAATAAAAAATTATCTGATTACGTTTTCACTGATTTGGTAATTCCAGTGATAAAAAATTACCTGGAGCCCTAATTTTATTGAGACCAGAAACCGAAAATCGAAAAAATATCGAAGTATAATTCAGAATTTTAGTAAAAAGTAAGTTCTCGTGTAACCGTGAGCAAATTTCGATTATAAATTGAAAAATCTGAGTATAAATTGGTGTTTAACGCCAAGGCTTGGAAACTTGAGCATTGTAGCGATTGAACACCTGGATCGACCGGATATATATATATATATATATATATACACTAGCGTACCCGACAGACGTTGTCCTGTCTACACGTCTTTAATTTGACACTGCGATGGTAGCGCCGTCTGTCGGATCCAATGTATCTATAGAAAGTCTCCTATATATGTATATATAGATTATGATTAAAGAGTTGTTTGAATGATAATGAGTTTAACACTATATACAGTGATTTATTCAAAACAATCAAGTTTTAATTTTTAGACAAGAGTCATTGAAAGTTTAATTATCAAAGTAGGTCATTATAAGTTGAGTAAGACTTTAAACAATAATGATCATATAATTAGGATTAAATAAAATCTATTGGTGATATGAAAAGAGAGAAAATAATTGTTAACGGCGTGGATCGATTGAGTTTTCACGCCCGACCAACTGGATGATCTCCGATAATTTTGGGATCGCGTAATAGCCGAATAATTATCGGTTAATTGCTAGTGAGCTTTAGTCATCACGCAGTCGTCACTGGAGAGACCACCAATGGGCTCATCGAAACACGATAGGGATAGACAGACAGATTCATACCTCATTCCATATAAATTCAAAACCCAACTCGATGATAGTTATCATCCTCAACATCAACACTGTCATTATCTCGTTCCCTGCTTGATGAGGAATCATATTCAATAATATTTTTGATTACATGCGGTTTATGGTTTAATGTTATCATGTAATCCAGGGGCTTATTCTCCTTCACAATCTAAATATTTGACAATCACAACAGATTACGTCCAATAACTAATTATTACCTTTCCTCTATATTTCCGATTATTAATAATTATTAATTATTATCACTAATAGAAGTTCAGATTTAATAAAAGCCTTCAATTTTTTATATAAATTACAAAAAATCCCAGAGAATTTTTATGTGAAATTGTTTCGCTTTAGGACTGAAAGCTGGCCCTTAAGTCAAGCAATTTAGCACTGCCGAATGGTCTCGAATTTCAGGGGCAATTTTTCTCCAGAGTTTACTTTTTATTTTCACTGAGCTTAAGAGTCTTATCTTACAAAATAAATCAACTAAGCTTTCCTATTTGTACAAACTATTTTGGAGGAAAAAAAATCTTGGGCTCAAGAGCTACTGCTGAAATAAAACCAAAAACTGAATATCAAAAATGTAATAACTAATAACATGACATTTTGTTGACGTCAAGTTATACGATTTAAGCTTGATAAATTTATTCACGGAAATACGCTTAAATTTAAAAACTCTGAAACTAAAGAGAACTATGAATTTCAGGAACTGCAATTTAAACTCGCACAAATAACGACTAACATTTATTAAAAATCCAAAAGAAAACTCGATCTGTCTTTTCCACAATTTAGCTCCATTTAAAAGTTTCAAACTTCTCTAAATTATAAAACAATGGTACACAACCCATAAAACATTACTAATCCATCAAGAATAATGTATACTGTCGCTTTAAAAATATTTTTCGAAAGTAAACTCCTCTCTCAAGAGAAGTATAATAAAAAAATGCCATTCGGCCTCACCCGAAATGGAAGGTAGATTTCATGTGATATGAGATTTTCTTTGTTTCTGTTATTTAATTTGTTGAATAACAGAATTTTATGTAAACTTTTGAATGAATCAACTGATTATCACACAGCTGACAACAGTCAATGCAGTTTTTTGAATTCTATGATGAATTTCAAACCGTGAATTAGTCAGATAAAAAATTTCGTAATTTGTTTGAAAAAAACGCTTTTTTCGATTTTTTTCGTCAACGATATCTCACAAACGAATCAAGCGATTTTGACCGGCCCGGAGGTGATCGACGTAGTTTTTTTCATGTTAAGAGCTGATTAGTATTTGCAATCGGTTGGTAATGCTGTTTAAAAGTCATTCTAAAAAAACCACATTTGAAAAAAAGTTTTCATTATTTAAAAATTTTTGAATGGCCTATAAAATTAATAAAAATTTTCATAAAGTATAAGTGTTATAGGTCAAATTGAAGGTAATATAATCAGCTTCACCATAAAGTCTCCAGAAATGAGCTCTTTTTTGTCAGTCAAAAGTTATTCACGTTTAAAGTTACAAAACTTGAAATTTACAAAATTTTGAAAATTTTAAATGGCCGCCATTTCTAAACTAATTGACCGATTCTGCTCATCTTCGAACTCGACCTCGGTAATTACCCAAATAATATGTGTACCAAGTTTCATCAAGATCGGTTGAAAACTTTTCGAGATATCCTGATGACAAGGCTGGTTATATTACATATATAAATTTTTTAACCAATGGTATTTTTGGAACGTACTCGACTAATTATAACATATGATAGCAAAATCAGGTGAAAATTTCACCTTGAGGACAAATGCAATAGTTAGATTTCTGAAGAAATCTACCTAAAAATAAAAATTTACTCTAAAGTTTAGTTGTGTGCCCGATATTTTTGAGAGATTGAATAGTCTAGGAGGAATTGAGTAATAAGCTGTTGCTACAACTACTACCGACACCAAGAGAGAACAAAAAGTAAAGTTGAGAACACGTGAATTAACCCCCCTGAGCATAACCGACGACTGCGTGGGTGGAATGGCTGGGGGACGGATGAAAGAGGCTAAAAGTTAGTAAAGCTCAAAGCTCCTGATTAATATAACGTACCATTTGTATACAGTGTGTGTAGTGTTGAACTAGTAGTACCGAGGTATGTTTATATTAACTAGTCCACTAATTAGTGAGACATTTATTAATTAACGCGCGATACGGCTGGAAAAAAATACCAGTTCACTCATCTTAATATTTCATAGGTCACGTTGAATATTTTCTGCGTTAGAATTTTTATTTTTTTATTAATTAATTTTTATGTCAACTTTTTTTAAATTATTATTGTTATTTAGGTCTGATAAGGTTATGAACGCAGTTGTTGTTGTTGTTGTTGTTGTTGTTTAAGACTGTTCTAGATGGCTAAAGAATTGAAATATAAAACGAGTAAAAGTAAAGAAAAAATGACTAGACGATGAGGGTGTGTTTGAGAGGGTGCTGGTCTGGATGGAAACGGAGGTAAAGTTGGAGTTGGAGTTAAAGTTAGAGATGGAGATGGAGATGGAAAAAGAAGAATAAGACTGGGTGAAAGGGCTGAAGGGAAAGAAATCTAAAGAGACACGCTCATTGTTACGACGTGACCGAGATATAAACGGGTCGTTAATTAACGAGACGATGCGCGAAACTTTTTATATTTTTTGTTAGTTTTACTTTTTATACCATCATTTTATGTAGATAATATTGCTATAAAATACCTGACGGTGACCTTGTGAAAGATGCTTCAATAAATATTGAATATTATTTAATTAGCATGTGTAACAATATTGCAGAGAGTTTATTGGTCAGAATTTTTCTATATCAGCTTAGATATTTAATTAAAAGTTTTGCCTGGTGTATTTTAGGAGAAAAAATATTTCCGAGGGTTTTAATTCAATATTTTTTCGACATATTTACTTAATTAACTAAATTAATAGACCTCAAGCTTAAATTAGTTACCAAACTATTTTTTTTCAGGGTTTTATTCAAAGCTTTAATGAGTCTTGAATGTAATAATTATTACCTGGAAGTGATTTTTTTTTTTTTTAATTTTTAATTTTTAAGCAAGAAAAGATTTTAATGAAGAGAAAAAAGTAGGTCGAGCTAGAAGAAATGATAATGTTAATAAATAAATCAAGAATAAAATGAAAAATAAACAGAATTAACGAGATTCAGAAAATTATATACTCTTTGATGGTAGTGAAGAGTAATTCAAATAACCAGACATTTCTATTATACTGGATTATACTGCATGAAGGAATTCGCCAAGTAAATGTGCCATTAACTTTTATATTTATCTCTTTTTCTCTGAAGATCTGACGGTCTGAGGATCCGGTATCAGCAGGACCAGAGTATGAACTGAGAATCCAATGGCTTTTGAGCTCACTGTCAAAGTTACCCAGCGGTGTGATGTGCACAACTTGTGGAAACAGAACGCTTTAAATTTTGTCTGCGGGTATGCATATACAACTCTCGAAACACCGTCTAGATGGTTTGTATTACTCTAGATCTTGTTCTCTCTCTCTCTCTAAAATACTTGATATACGCCCTCATTTACCAGCAACTCGAGCTATCGCTAGTTTACCCGAAGGAATAGAAGGAATAGGAATATAAATAGCAGAACCGGAGACAGAGCCAGAAGCTGAGGCATTATAAGCACCAGAAGCTTGTAAACTGAAATCCTAAGCAACCAAGTTGAGTTCAAAATCACTTTTACCGGCTAAAACTATATCATGCACATAACCCTTGATGAGCTTCTATGTGCATATATTCACATTATAAACATACATTCACGTCTTATGAGAATTTCCAACCGTAAACTCCTATCCTTCCTTTGACATTCAAGCAACTGTTTACGTTAATAAACCTGGCTATTAAATTCGAATTTAATACACAAGAGATAATATTTTTTTTTTTTAATATTTTTTCGAGATGTATTTCAACTTCATCGACTTTTTAGGTTTGTAAAATCAACGAATGAGTTAGTTCTCAAGAGAGCGTGACTTTTGGACCATTCAACATTTTGCATGAAATGTACAGTGAGCTGTATTCACCAGTGACGGTACTAGTCGTCATGGTCTACTTGAACTACGCTAGGTCATTGTAGATTGTAGCTTGCAGTGTATAGTAAGTACTAGTACCAGTAGTAGTAGTAGTATACGCGCTTGTGCGGTCAGCCGCAAATTATCGTTTGGAACACGCACCGCTGATCCCAAAGGAGTCCTAGCTCACTCGTCTTCTTCATCTCCTCTGATCCTTCCTATCTCTCTATTTCCTTGTATCACGTCATTTCATTGTTAATTTATTGTTTTTTTTTTTTTTTTATTAATTATTTCCTAATCATTAATAATTTATAAATTATTTACAGCTTACAACTGATTGAAATAATTTTCAGTACACGGCGAAAAAAAACGTAGGGATTTTTCCTATTTTTGCATAGGAAAAATTCTTATATTGACATAGGAATTTTTACAATGGTAATATGATAGAAATATCCATGTGACATAGAAAAAATTCATTCATGACATGAAAAAAATTTTTTTTTTTAGTTGAAAAAAAAATAGAAATCGAAAACACACCATTCTAAAATTTTCAGGATACTTGTAAAAAATGTCAAAGTTTCATATGAAAAAAAGAAAAAAGAAATTAAAAATGTTTATCATCGAGAAATTCTGAGTTTTTTCGGAAAATCTAAAAAATAACGATGAAGATAGATTCGAATAATTTTTTTCTATTTTTTTCCAAAAAGAACATTTAATAAAAAAAATTTTGAAAAAAAAAAACGTCCCGATAAGTGAATTTTTGGAAAAGTTACAGCAATTTAAGTCACACCGTCCATAATCTGTTGGATTTTTAATTTTTTCGAAATGTAAAGCAAAATTTGAAAAAAATTTCCTCGAATTTTTTTTATCACAAACCGACTGTATATCACTGTTTTACTTTTAAATTAT
>JZSA01007124.1:0-11706 GCA_000956155.1 Cotesia vestalis | reverse complement strand
CTGACACCTGCCTTCGCTGCATACTGTGCCAGCCAGTTCAAGGAGGCTATGGAACGCGCAGCCAGAACTGGCATGATGGAGACTGGCATCCCCCGTGCCGAACTATTGCCGTGGCCGGAACCCAGTGACGTTCCGATTCGCCGACGCACGGCGAAGAGGAAGAAGAAGAAGAAGAAGGGAGCCCTCAGAGGACCCAACTGGGCGGATATGGAGATCGGAGGCCAGGGTGAGCCGATATCGGAGGACTCGGTCTTGGAGGACATCGGGGTCTTCAATGACGAGCAGACCAGCGATGAAGACGTTCTCCAGCTGGACCACGATGAAGAGCTGTAGTGGGCCAAATAAATTCTTTTTTTTATGGTTTCAATTTCGCTGTTTAGTTTTCTTTATTCCATCAGTCCCCAGGAGGAACTGAAGATCGAGACCCCCCAGTGCTGGTCTGGTGAGGGGGAGTGTAACAGGGTAAAATTACCCTAGATCGATAAGTCATTAGACATCGATAAATTCTCGACATAGCACTGGCGCGCCTCGATCTTCGGGACCTGCCGTGTAGTAATTAAGTGGGGGGTGGAATGGGTAAGTATGGGAACACCGGCGTGCGACAGTCAGAAGAGGTGTAGCAACCAACCGCACCGGTCAAAAAAGAAATTCAAGGTAAATATTCATTCGCACTTCCAAATTTGGAACGCTGCGATGGGAAAATTTTTTTTAAGATTGTCTGTACAATCTTCTAGACAACATATTAATTTTATTACCGTTGCAGGAATTACCAAATTTTACTGGAGTTGGATCCCCGGAGTGGAATTTTGGAAAAACCAAGGAGCCTCGAATCTAGTCCTGGGGAAAAAAATTCGTAGGATTTTCATCGAGCAAATACTCACTAAGGTGTTGAAGCATTCAAAATCGACACACTCTACCTTATATCAGCAATGTGATGAAATAGGAAAAAAACGTAAGGATGCAGAAGGTTCTTGTGGTGAAGATGAACATTTTCGACGATTATTAAAAATTCGATGATACTACTTATTTGCGTAGTCTCTGTCTCAACTTATGTGAACAAATCAAACAAAAAGTGATAGACGAATTGCAAAACGATACAGCGTCAGGCTCAATAAATTTATCTTTCACTACTGATGGGTGGAAGTCGAGATCTGGGTGTCATTACTTATCATTAACTGTACATTACATGACAAGTCATTTTGAATTAAAAAAAATTACGATTGGCCTAACACAACTTGAAGATCGTCACACTGGAAATAATATTAAAGCAAAACTTGAAAAAATGTTGTAGACATTTAATAGATTTTCCTAATGTGCCAATTTACTTTACTACTGACAATGGTGCTAATATCTGTAATGCTATCCGTCAAGGTGGTTGAAATCACATCTGTTGTTCAAGAGTGTATATTTTGAGTTGAATAAATTTTTTATTGAAATCTATGAATCTATGATGGTTTCTGCGCAAAGAAAATTAGGAAAACGGTTTACCCTAAAGGCCATTCCTGCAACTTCTCGCTAATTTCATACCTAAGCGCTTAAAATGGCACTTATGACGTTTTTGAGCTCGAAGAGCTTCAAAATATATTGAGGATATTGAGGAGGTTTTTACTTGTATCACTGGAGAGTGTTTTTTTTCAAGGGAGGGTGGGGAATCATTATCACCACACTTTATTTTCTCCGCATTCTTCCCTTGGTTTTTTTTCACATTTTATTTTTCTCCGCATCATAATGTCACTACCTCTTCATCCCTACCCCCCTGCATGTCGGGATTTTTGATGCCCGACATACATGATGTTGCGACTGTGGTCGACTTACGCGTCATAATCAGTACCTGCATTTGGATTACGGCCTTAAATAGTATGGAGGTACTTCTACAATGACATTTTACCTCCATAACTATATGAGAAAACCACATAAAATCCGGCCGGTATAGAGGTTGGCAATGTAACGCATATGTCCTTTATTAATACTCACTAAAAATATTGGTGCGTGTCGGAATCGAACCCATTCTTTCGAAATAAGGTACCTAGCCGATTAGGCTATTGCCAGCCTTCCAAAATATAATTTATTTATGATTTTAAGCTCGCCGAGCTCAAAGAGTTGGCTGTTCAATGCTTTTGAGCTCTTCGAGGTCAAAAGTCTGATAGGAATTTTATAAAACCTTATTATTTGAATTTTTAAACTGCAATTACTTTTAGATGAAAAAAACCGATTTTTGTGCAATTGGCAGCATTCGACGCAGTATTTCAAATCCTTTGATTTACTTTCAAACACAAATTGATCAGGCCGGAAATTTTGAAGTAATATTGAAAAAACACTTTTTTCGAGTTTTTTCGACAACGATAACTCACGAATGAATCAACCGATTTCTACCAGACCGGTGATAGTCGGCATGATTTTTTGAGACTAAGAGCCAATTATTATTTGAAATCAATCGATTAGGCCGTTTAGAAGATATTTGAAAAAAAAAGAGTTTTTGGGAATTTGATTATTGAGATTTCTCAAAATGAGATTTTTATTTCTTTAATGTATATACTACGATTGTTAGATGTTATTTAGTGTAGCGAAATCGAGAGTTCGCTTTTTTGGCGATAGCAAAATATGTCTGCGCACTCCGCGCTTAAGGCATGCAGGAAAAAAAACCATGCATTTGCTCCTATTATCCTAGACGTGCATCGTGATTGTAATAGAGGCTTCTTAAAAGCACAAAACTGCTTGGTCTTCACGTATTGCTAGTAAAGCAATACTTTAAGCACAATAGCGTTAAGGTTATAAGGCGTACAATTTGTCTGCCGTTTACACTTTATGCATGCAGAAATGTAGAAAGTGTTACACACTCAAGTAATTAAACTTTGGTCATATCTATAACTTACCTGATCACACTTTAGCCATAAAATTAAAGAATTAGGAAACCGTAAAGGTCCCCCTAAGCCGCAACCTCCAGCTGTCCGTTGATGTTTCAAAATTTCTGAATGCGTTGTTCCATGATTCTCAAACACTTCTAAGGACCTTGAACAATTTATAAACAGAACGTTCTTATATAAAGAGTTAACACAAATAGAAAAAATATTCATGATTTAAAACTTGCATTCCAATTGAATCGTTTATTTGAGAAACCCTATAAGTCATATTTTTTTCGAAATCGGGTTTATAACATTTTTCGGTTCTTTGAGTTTCCTCTCACGTATACTAGCACTAAGAAATATCAAATCCGTGTTCAAGACCTAACCAATTGGCCGATACGAACCTCGTTTAGTTGAGAAACCCCTCAAATCAGTGAGTTGTAGGATTCTTCGAAAAAACATTAAAGTGAAAAATTCCAAAAATAAGTTTTATTTTATTTTTTTTTTTTTTTTTCAAAAAAGCTTATTTTTCTCCCCTCCGGGCGTAAAGCGTCAACTTTAGCCCCGCTGCGCTAAACGAAGTTTCCGCTTTACGCCTTCGTCGGGGAAAAAAATAGTATACACTCCTCGGGAAATAAATAAGAAAGCCTCAGATCACGTGTTTGTTGACCTCGGCTTCGCCTCGGCCAACAATTGCATGTGATCTGAGACATTTCTTACTTTTCTTCCCTAAGGGTGTAATATACTATTGAGTAGAAAAAATTCAGTTCGATGCAAAATACTTCAATTTTAATAATTTTTGAAGTATTACTTTAAAAAATTAAATAAAATGATTGTTTTATTGTTTTCTGTGATTTCACTGATTTGAATTCTGAAACTAATGATAACCAAATAAAAATACATTATGTTTACGGTTAAATACTTTGATTTTAATCATTTTCGCAATTATAGTTTTATAAAGTTAGATTGTTATAAATTAAAATGTTATTTTATTGTTGACTCTCAGTTCACTAATTTGAATTTAAAAATAAATGATTACACCGGCACTCAAAAAAAAAAAAAGTGTTATGCACTTTGGACCGAACCTACCTACCGACATGTATTTCGACTCGCTGAATCCGAATTTCAATGCACCCAAATCATTAACAATCGTGTTTTTATAGATTTTTTCTCATATTTGTAACTGCGATTTTCCCGATTTTTTTGGTTTTTTGAGATTTTTTTCAATTTTAAAGCGTGATGGGACAAGATTTCAGATTCAAATTCCGTGGAACAAAGTACATAAAAATCGTACTCAATCTGAATCCAGAAAAATTAGGAAAACGGTTGGCTCTAAAAGACATCCCTGTAACTTCCCGCTAATTCCATACCTAGGCGCTTAAAATTGCACTTATGACCTTTTTGAGCACTTCGAGCTCATAAATATAATTTGTGTATTATTTTGAGTTCTCCGAGCTCAGAGAGATAGCTTTTCTATACTTTTGAACTCTTCGAGCTTAAAAGTCTAATAGAAGTTTGATAAAACACTATTTTTTGAATTTTCAAACCGCAATAACTTTTAAATGAATGAACCGATTTTCATGCGGTTGGCAGTATTTAATGCAGTTTTCGAGCCTCATGAAGAATTTTCAAGTTCAATTTGAATGGACTAGAAATTTCGGTGTAATTCCGAAAAAACACTTTTTTCGGTTTTCTTTCGTTCACAATATCTCTCGAACGAATCAATCGATTTTGACCGGATTGGCAGCAATCGACATGGTTTTTCAAGGTTAAAAGCTGATTAGTTTTTGAAGTTGATCAATAAAGCCGTTTAACAGTTATTCCTAAAATTCACTTTTAAAAAAAAAATTTTTTTTTCAGTTTTTCTGAGATTCGAAAACCGTCGACAACAGCAAAAGCGGATCAGGATTCTTCCAGATCAAAATCCTCACGACCTACTTTATGAGCGTCTAAATTTCACCCAATGAAGGGATTAGGGTGTTCCGACAAAAAATGACAGACATAGAGGACGCTATCGGCAAGTTCAACGAGGAAATCATCCTAGCTGGCGATTTCAACGCGAAATCGGCTGAATGGGGTGCTGATTTCTCTGACACTAGAGGCAACGAAGTAGCAGACTTTGCAGCAAGACTAGACCTCATAGTGCTGATCACCGGAAATATTACGCCTCAGAAGACCAGGATACCAGGAATTTATCCTCGATATCACGTTAGCGACTCCAAGGATCGCAAACATTATCGAAGATTGGACAGTATCAGAGAAATATAGTGGCAGTAACCACTAATATGTGACATTCAGCATTCGACTAGCACCTATTCCAGTACCGCGCCGTGATCATCGACCACGGAAATGGAATACTAGGAAGCTCGATTTAGAGGCACTGCAAACTTCGCTGATACGAAGCTCGTCTACTTTTTTAAAACAACCTGATTTCGAATACTCGTTACGAGACGGAAGCAGTAGTATCAAAAACGATGGAATCGATCGTTGCTTCATGCAATGCTTCTATGCCACGGATGAAAAAGCGAGGCTTCCATAGGCCGGCATACTGGTGGTCCGAAGACAGCAAAACTTTGGAAAAAATGCCACGAGCTACGTCGGCTAGCAACGAGAGCTGCGAAACGCTCCTCCAATCAAGATCTACTTACTAATGAGTACGAACAGACAGAAAAGAACCTAAATCGGGCTATTAAAGCAAGCAAAGCGAAATTGTGGCAATAGATCTGCAACGACCTTGATAAAGACATCTGGGATAAAGCCTAGCAATTAGTCGCTAAACGACTTGAGAAGGCTTCACCAAAAGCGCCGAAACCACCTGCCTTAATGAGCAGCATCGTAGCGAAGCTGTTTCTCAAATACCTACCGCGAGAAAGAAGACATTATATTAGAAATAGCGTAACACCTTTCACAACCAAGGAACAACAAGATGCGGCGAAGATTCTCAAGACAGGAAAAGCACCTGGCCCTGATGATGTCCCGACATCAGTGATCAAGATTATAGCCCTGGAATATCCAGACATACTTTTGAACGCTTACAACGCATGCCTAGTAACTGGCACGTTTCCAACAGCCTGCAAGCGGCAGAGATTGGTCCTGTTGGACAAAGGTAAAGGTAGCCAGGTGTGTCTTGTCCTCACACTAAACGTCAAGAACGTCTTTAACAGCACGAATTGGAGTGACATTCTAGATGCCTTGGAGCACAAATTTAACGCGAAGCCGGAAAATTTGGCAATGATCGATGACTATCTTGACGGAAAAACGCTGATAGCGGAAACGACGCAAGGCCAACAAGAACATGACATGACGTCTGGCGTGGTACAGGGTTCAATCATGAGGCCCGACTCATGAACTCCTGGAAATTCCGTCCCCAAAACAAGTGGCTCACGGGCTTCGCAGACGAAATCGCGGCTACAATAGTAGTAGATAGCGTCGAGAAAGCAGAACTACTTGTACGGGAAACCATTGACGCCGTCGAAAATTGGCTTGAGAAACATCACGTGAAACTCGCCAAGCAGAAAACCGAGATCTTGACTCGACAAAAGTGGTTCCCAAAACCCTTCGTCGTCGAGATGAGCGGGACAACATTGACATCTATAAGGGCACTGCGTTATCTAGGAGTTGTGATCGACGAGAAGCTGTCTTTCTGAGAACACCTCGAAAACGCTTGCACGAATGCAAACAAGACAGTATCCAACCTGTCGAGAATCATGGCCAACACGGTGGAACCACGAACTAAAAAAAGGAGGGTGCTTCTAGAAGTAGTCCACTCGATATTACTCTACAGAGCGGAGATATGGGCAGATATTCTTAAACAGAAGACCTACCGGTGCAAGATAGCGACAGTGCAACGACGAGAAGCGCTCAGAGTCACCTATGCCTACCGCACGGTCTCAGAAGCGGCCGCATTGGTCATAGCAGGAGTTGCGCCAATCGACTTACTAGCACGCCTGACGGCACGGCTGATTCCGAGCATAAACGCCTGGCTTTCTCGGAAGCACGGGGAAACGGACTTCTTCCTGACCCAGCTATTGACGGGACATGGGCAGTTCAATGCCTATCTTTTTAAGATGAATCTGCACAGCACACCAACGTGCAAATACTGCCCAGACAGAATCGACAACGCTGAGAACACGTTCTTAGAGTGTGATCGGTGGAAGGATTACAGAATCCAACCTGTCGAGAATCATGGCCAACACAGTGGGGCCACGAACAAGAAAAAGGGGGGTGCTTCTAGAAATAGTCCACTCTATATCACTCCACGGAGCAGAGATATGGACGGATATCCTAAAACAGAAGACGTACCGGCGAAAGATAGCGGCAGTGCAACGACGAGGAGCGCTCAGAGTCACCTGTGCCTACCGCAAGGTTTCAGAAGCAGCCGTATTGTTTATAGCAGGAGCCGCGCCAATCGACTTACTAGCATTTAAGAGGGTAAAAATCTACGACGCCAAAATAAATGGTGACAACTATAAGGAAGCAAGACTGAAGATAAAGACGGAAACACTAGATGAGTGGCAGGACCGATGGACATCCGTGGAAACAGGCAGATTGACGGGTCGCCTGATTCCGGACATAAACGTCTGGCTTTCTCGGAAGCATGGAGAAACTGACTTCTATCTGACGCAGCTATTGACGGGATATGGGCAATATAATGCCTATCTTTTCAAGATGGAATTGCACAGCACACAAACGTGCAAATACAGCCCAGACAAAATTGACGACGCCAAACATAGTTCTTCGAGTGTGATCGGTGGAAGGACAACAGAAGTAGCACCGAAGAAATTATGTGCACCACGCTTTCCCCCGAGAGCTTGATAGCCTGCCTGCTCAGAAAAGAAGATATCTGGTCAGCTGTTGCAGCCTACGCGCAGCGCCTTCTAAAAAAAAAACCGCAGAAAAGGACCAACAGCAAGGAGTAGGCGTCGTGAGACGCAACATGAACTGAATTAAAGTAATGCTCGGGCGGTTTCGATTCAGTCATCTCCGTACCGTCTACAGGGAAAGAGAGAGGAGGTTTTTTAGTGGGTAAAAATCCCACACTACCGACCATCATCTTTCAATGATAGCAGTGTCTTTGGAAGATTTTTTTCGCTTCTGGATAAAAAAAAATTAGGAAAACGGTTGACCCTAAAGGCCATCCCTGCAACTTCCCACTAATTCTATTCTCAAAATTGCCTTTAGTACGTTTTTGAGCTCTTCGAGCTCAAAAGTCTTATCAAAGTTCGATGAAACACGATTTTTTTCAATTTTCAAATTGCTATAACTTTTGAATGGATCAACTGATTTCCACGCGGTTGGTGGCGATCGATGTAGTTTTATAAGCTCTATAAAAATTTATAACAAAAAATTGATCTTATCAAAACTTTGAGTTATTACAAAAAAAAACACTTCTTCGATTTTTTTCGACAACGATATCTCACGAACGCATCAACTGATTCTAACGCTCTAGGTGATGATCAATTCGGAAATATTTAAAAAAAAATCCTTTTTTTTTCCACTTTTTTTGCAATTTCTCGAAATCTACTGGTCCGAATCGGTTCTAACTCACAGCAAATCTGAATTTGGCGAAGTTCTTTCGAATGACGTCAATTGCAATCAATTCAGTCAAGTCGTTCAGAAGTTATAAGAGGTTTACACACACACATACAGACGTACGGACATCATCGTAAAAATAGTCAGGGAAGCTTGATAAGGCTTCCAAACGTCGAGATCTGTCGAAACCTCGATTTTTGTAAAACGGGGTAAAACCAATAACTTCCCGATTTGTCGAAAATCATTGATTTTCTTAGCGGGAACTTAAAAAAACACACACGCGCACACACGCAGATGCACACGCACATACATACATGCATACATACATACCGTACATACATACATACATACATACATACATACATACATACATACATACATACATATACATACATACCGTACATACATACATACATACATACATACATACATACATACATACATACATACATACATACATACATACATACATACATACATACACGGTGACATCACCGCGGTAATAGTCAAAGAAGCTTTTTAGAAACTCAAAACGTCGAAATCTAATGAAAACTGGATTTTCGTAAAACGGGGTGAAAACAATAACTTCCCAATTTCTGAAAATTTTCAATATTCTTAGCGGGAAGTTAAAAAAAGCATTTCAATTATGGGTAATTATAATTTTATATTAAAATTAACACCTTTTTAATACTAACTCTTTTTTCATTCATAGATGAAGATAAAGAAATAGAAATACGAAGTAAAGTAAATGATGATTAAAAGAGAAGAAAAAAGAAAACGAAAATTTTGAATTCGAAAATGATGTGGATGAAGTCACTGGGAGTGAAGATGAGATGGGTGAGTGAAAACAACAGCAGTTAAGATAGTATGAAAGAAGAAAAAGACAGTGAAATTGAAGATACCCGGGATGATGATAACGAGGATAAATATGGTAAAGATGAAAAACATATGTTCAAAGAAGGTGATACTTTTGATTCATTTGAAGAATTGGAAGAAAATGTAAAAAATTTTAAAGAAGTCAAACGCTGTTTCAAACGCTGACGACGGTTTCCTATCATAGTTCCTAATCCCGACGAGACCCTCTTATGGAGCGAACATACCGCGGTTTCGAATTATTTTCCATATTTCACAATTTTCCATAGTTTCATAATTTCGTAATTTTCCACACGCACCCCCAATATAATTATTATCATTCAAACACACTAATTAATATCTCCATACTTTGTTAATTATTTTTCCAAGGTTATTATTTACTTTTTACTTTCAAATTAAATCTGATTAATAAATTTTCTAAATCCAAATTAAATTTCAATTAACCAATTTTCCCTTGAGTAAATTTTGCATTCATTCCTAATCCAAATTCCTAACGAGATTAATTTCCTAATTAAAATTCTTTTAAGTTAATTTCCTCATAAAAGTTCTTAACTAATTTACTGCCGTGTTCTTAATCATACAACAATAAATATTTAATACTAAGAGGTCTTCGTATCTTGTATTAATAGGTTAAAATTTGACGACAGAGGTCTTAATAATCTGCCGACAAATATTCGTTACGCCCTAGTATCTTACAAATTTAATCTTCTTTGTCGATTTTATTTTCGCCAAATTTTATTATATAATTTTACTTAAAATTTATTTAGTTTCATTTTATAAATTACTTTCTTCGAATTTCATTTTTGCCGAATTTTATAAATTATTTATTTTACTTAAATTATTTTCATCTTGTCCAAATAATTTTGTCAGAGTTGATTAATTCATTAAGTCAATTTTAATCTCCGAATTAAGAAATTGACAATTGATTTTATTTTATTTAGTTTTAAATAAATTATTTTATTTGTCTCTGAATAACTGAGCTTATTTTATTTAAATTACTTTATTTCACTTTCTTTGTGTTACTTGAAACTTAGAATTTATTTTATTCTAATTTTGGAGATTTTATTTTATTTTACAACGCCTTGAGATTTTTTAGTCTCGACCTTGTACGTCCTTTACTCAGCGTTTTAGCTCGAGACAAGATGGCTGACGGTCTCCCAAACTTTTATCGATTTTTCTTCCAGTAAAATTTATAACTGATTTATTTCCTACTTTTAACTAAATGATTTCAACAATTATACTTTAAAATTATTTTCTGATTCTAATTTTACTTCTATTTCTTTTACACAATTAAAATTCGTTCCAAATTATTTATGTTGATTTTAACTAATTTTGACTCCTGATGATTTTAATAAAATATTTTACTGAACTATTTTAATGATTTTAATTAACACAAAGTTAACTGATTTTACTTAAACTCAATTTCCAGAGATCAAATTTTCACGTAACACCAAAATCATGAATTAACAAACTGAAATAATTCCTAGTAAAATTAATCCAGACTCTGCCTACGTGTTTAATTAATAACCCGAAATAATTCCTGGTATTATTAATTAAATATTTAGTATTTTATTTCTGACTTGTTCTTAAATTTATTCGTAATTTCATTCGGGCTTTATTCTAATATTTTATGAAATTTTTCCTTACACATTTTGTTAATTCGTTGTTAATTATTTTGCTAAGTTAATTCTTAATTATTCGGACAATTTTTAGTTTCCTAAATTTTGTTTAATTAATGACTTCAATTTTAGTTAAACTAACGAGTACTTAAATTTTGCTTAGACCAATTACTTAAATTTTGGTAAAATTAATTAATTAAATTTTTATTAAGCTAATGATTGTGACCGAACGCGAAATGGCGATAACCCTGTAACAGTTTTACCTGTTCAGGTTGGCCCCTAATCAATTGAGAAATTAAACTAACAAAATTAACAAACAATGTAATTATCAGGGCACCACCAGGGTTTTTAATCACGGTTCCTGGAACCGGTCCAGAGCTGAGAATTCCCAATCTTAGGGTAGAGAGAGTGGAGGAAGGTTGCTGCTGAATAATAAATGATTAATTAACAATATATCGATATTTATTAACAATAAAAATTAACAAAAGTACTTATTAAAGACTAATTAATTTTCACTCACACACTCACACTATAATTAATTAAAACTTATGAACTACAGCCTAACTGTCGGCTGACCAGGACAACTTAAAACTATAGCCTAACTGTCGGCTAACCAGGACCAACGAGTCTCTCTGCGCAAAGACTGCAGTGCGACAGAGACCGTCTAGCCTAACTATCGGCTAACCAGAACTAATTAGTTACTCCGCACAAAGACAACAGTGTGACGGAGATCGTCTAGCCTAACTATCGGCTAACCAGGACTGACTTAACACTATTAACACTCTCTATCACGCATATCCCACACTAATCTTCACACACATAACCCACACTTGCAATGA
>JZSA01007123.1:0-16360 GCA_000956155.1 Cotesia vestalis | reverse complement strand
AGGAGAAGTAACTGGGTATTGGGTAAACCGCGGTCCACTTCTTTCCCACTGAGTAATAATTGATACCTTGACGAATAATACGATGATCTAACTCTCTAATCGAGGGTGAAGTCCTAGTTGTAGTTGGCTTTTTTCGTCTCGTCACTACTCCGGGGATCGGTCCTTCTTGATTTCCGTGGCACTATGTCTGGCGGTCACACTACTTCTCCCTTTACCACTGCACGGCTCACCTATTTTAACCCAAAACTACCCCCTCCTATTCTCCCTTTAGGCCCGAAGATCGAGACGCGCCAGTGCTATGTCGAATAATTATCGATGTCTGATGACTTATCGATTTAGGGTAATTTTACCCTGTTACAACCCAGCCGACTTAAGACCTGGCTGATGCCGCTTCACCGAGAATTTATTTAGACGTATTTATTGTACCCGGAGTTTCCTTGGGATTTTGTCTAAAATCCCTCGACGCTATTACTCCTGGATTTCTCGTCTTTTCTTTGGTTTTTCTCCTCGGTGGTAAGAACCTTTGCTGAACCATCAGTGTATATTTGGATGTCTATAGGATACTTTGATAACATTTCTTGGAATAGAGCAACATATGTCCTCTCCATCGTATTATTTTTTCCTGCAGTATATTCTGCTAGATGCCAATCAATCGTAATTGGTCGATTAGTCCATGGCGGAGACTTTTGAATTAATCGATGTAAAGGTTGAAATGGTGGGATATTAAATAT
Source organism: Cotesia vestalis (assembly GCA_000956155.1). NCBI lineage: Eukaryota > Metazoa > Arthropoda > Insecta > Hymenoptera > Braconidae > Cotesia > Cotesia vestalis. The sequence goes on along the minus strand of JZSA01007123.1, from coordinate 15,629 downwards.
TTCTTTGTATTCCTTAATTCTGATTTTGAGTGGTTTGATAAGTTGTTGCTGCTCTTGAATTGAGTTAGTCGAATTTATGTCGTTATTATTCCATATTTTATCATCATTTTTGTTCCCATAGTTTATAGCTAGAGTATACCTGTGCAAAGACCGAGGAGGGAGATTAGATTTCACTAATATACTATTGGTTGGGCTCGATCTATATGCGCCGATAGCTAATTTCAGGGATGTTGTTTGAATTGAGTCTAGTGTACTGAGTAGTTGTTTATTTGCAGACCTATAGAAAATACTTGCATAGTCAAATTTAGATCTTTCTATCGCTTTGTGTGTATTTATTAGAATATCTCTATCTGCATCCCATATAGTAGACGATAATAGTTTTAATATATTAATCCTTCTTTTGCATTCACTACCGAGCTCATTTATGTGTGCGTTCCATTTTAAGCCTGTGTCAAAAGTTAGTCCGAGTATTTTCATATTGGATACTTCTTTTATCATGGATTCTCCTAAATATAAATTTGGATGCACAGCTTTGATTAAATTAGAACGAGTAATTATCATGAATGTGGTTTTAGATGCAGAGAATCTATACCCCGTCTTACTAAACCATCTATTTAGTTTATTAAGTGAGTTTTGAATAATGTCTACACTCGTATTAATATTGTTACCTTTTGTCATGATGGATCCATCATCTGCAAACCATGCAGCAATGGGAGGTTTCTCCACTTCATTTATTACATCGTTGATCGCAATCAGAAAGAGTATCACCGCCAAGACAGTTCCTTATGGAAGTCCGTTTTCCCGGATTACCTTTTCTGATAATATTTGACCGATTTTGACCCGTGTTGATCTATTATTTAAGAAATTGATGATCAATGCTATTATGTGTCCCTTTAGTCCCAGTTCAATTAGTTTTATAATTATTCTGTGTTTCCACGTTGACTCATATGCTTTTTTTAAGTCAAGACTTACAAGTATTGCATGCTTTTTTTCCATAAGTGCTTGACACATAAATTTCTCCACTAGCGCAAGATGATCATATATAGGCTTATTCTGTCTAAAGCCAATTTGAAATGGCGATAGGACATTATTTGTTTCCAGAAACTATTTGAGTCTACGGTTTACCATCTTCTCCATAATTTTTCCTGCTGTACATGTTAGAGAAATAGGCTAGTAGTTAATAGGATCCATTTTATTTTTATTAGGGTAGGCTAGCGGTGTAACGATTGTCGTCTTCCCTATTTTGGGAAACGAATTAGTTGACCTGATTTTGTTAAGAATCTTCAATAGAAGGTGCTTGCACTTGGGCGAGAGTTGTAATATTAGGATCAAAGGTATTCCATCTGGGTCAGAGCTGTTTAATTTACATGTTGCTAGGGCGGTCATAAATTCTTCTGTACTGAATTCTTTGTACAATGGATTTGTTTCACCGTTTGTTGCTTCATCTATTGGTACAACAATCTTATTCTCTCTTTCTACTTTTTCTTTATATTCTCTGAATTCATCTGTGTATATGTTATTACTGTGTATTGTATGGAAATGTGTTGGCTAGTAGGTTTGTCAGATCCAGTATGGAACTTATAATTTTATTGTCCTTATTTACTATAGTTGCTGTGAAACTTGATGTTTTAGATCCTTGAATTATTTTTATCTTCTTCCATATTGGTTTGAATGGTATAAGTGGGTTTAATTCGTTTACATAGTCTTTCCATGATTTTGTTTTACTTGTTTTAATAGTTTTTCTGGCTATAGCTCTCAGTTTTTTATAGTTTAACTGATGATCATACGTAGGTTGTTTCCGGAAAATATGAAAAGCATGTTTAGCTGCCTTAATCGTCTGCTCACACTCTAAATTCCACCAGGGTACTCTTCTATGAGCTGGTTTCGTATTTACAGGTGGGATAGACTGATTGGCTGACGATTTTATCATACTAATAAACTTATCTAGGGATGACACCCCAGTTTAATTATTTAGCAAGATATTATTGTTTAATGTTATGTTTTCCTCCATTAAATATGTATAGTACTCCCAATCTGCTTTAGCCATATACCATCTTTGTTGATAGTTACTTGGAGCTGAATTGTTTAACTCGTTATGTACTTTTATAAATATAAGGAAATGGTCGCTGTCCTCTAAGTCATCAGAGACATCCCAATAAAATCTGTGAGCTATTGATGCCGAGCACAAACTTAGGTCAATTATGCTTGACTGTCCAGTGGCCGTCCGAAAGTATGTAGGTTTATTCTCGTTTAAAATAATCAAATTATTTTCTTTAATAACTTTCTCTAATATTTTTCCTCTGGTATTAGTGTATTTAGAGTGCCATATTTGGTTGTGGCTATTAAAATCGCCATTGATCATGAATGGCGTAGGTAATTGTCTGATCAGGTCATCTAGGATCGTTGTGTTATCAATCTTTATCGAGTTGTGCAAATATAGGCAGCAAACGGTCACTTCAAAAGGAATATTTACTCTAACAGCTACTGCTTTTGATGGTGTAACAGTTTTACCTGTTCAGGTTGGCCCCTAATCAATTGCAAAATTAAACTAACAAAATTAACAAGACAATATAATTATCAGGGCGCTACTAGGATTTTTAATCGCGGTTCCTGGAACCGGTCCAGAGCTGAGAAATCCCAATCTTAGGGTAGAGAGAGTGGAGGAAGGTTGCTGCTGAATAATAAATAATTAATTAACAATCTGATCAGTTTATTAACAATAAAAATTTCAACAATATCGCGACTTATAACGAGTTAACAAAATTACTCAACTCATACACACTGTCCACACTTAACAATATTCTTATTCTAATACGTGCCCCTTTCGGCGTCTACATGTGAAATTATTATTAACCAACTAAACAAACCAAACTAAACTTTTGATCACCCGCACAGAGACGAATCTTATGCAGGGGTCGTTGACTCGGCTCACAGGAGTAACAGCCCAGTGACGAAACGTAGACCTAGATACTCCTGCAGCTTATTCACCCTTTACTACAGAACAACAGCCCAGTGACGAAACGTAGACCTAGATTCTCTGCAACTCACACATAACCCACACTTGTCTCACACTCACACTACTGACTTGACTTTATTTATAATTTTAATAATTGATAAAAAAATTTGATGTCAATTAAAATTTAAGATTGAGCTAATTGAAATATCCAATCATTAGAATTTTTATAAAACAATATTTACAGTTAACAACTAATTTCCATATAACCTTGAACTAACAATTACTTCAAATTCCGATTGTTAATTTTAATTCAGTATTAAAATATTAATTAGCTTAAAATTCTTAAGTGACTTATTGTCATGTTCTTAATAATATAACAATAGTTGGTCAATTCATTTTTGACAATTAAAATAATCACGATATAATTTTTACAATCAAATCCAAAATCAATTAATATAAAATTAATGATGTAAATTAATTAATTATAATTACTTTTCCTAAAACAATTTTCTACTAAAATAATAACTAATTTCTTGGACTTAATGTCCACGCTATTAATTTTGATTTTTCGACAATTTTTAATTTAATTAATTCACGGAGTTAATCTCCAAAATCAATTAATTTTATAATTAATAAATAAAATAATTTACAATATAAAAATAATTTCAATAATTAAAACCTAATATAATTCTTCGATAAAATTTCAAGATAATTTTATAATTTGTAAAAAATAACCAAAGTAGAAATATTCTAATTCTTGCTAGAACATTCGCTAGCTCGGTTATCTGTGACCTTGGGTATTGGAATTTACTGCGACACAAATTGTACTGACGCTCGACCAGAATTCCACGAGTAAAAACGCATGACGATTATTTTTCAAGCAACAAAATTAATCACTTTTCTTGCGTTACTTATTATAAAAATTATAACAATAAATTAAGCGAATATTTTAGATGTTAATTATTTTTAATTGATTAATTTTTTAGTTGTTAAATTTTTCCCACAAGGTCAATTGAGTGACTCTCGGGTATAAGTCCCCATGAAAATCACTCAATCCAAACTAACAAATGTTTAATTCTGATTAATTAAATAATCGTCGATTAAACGATCTAATTGACAATTAATTAGGAGAAGTAACTGGGTATTAGTAAACCGCGGTCCACTTCTTTCCCACTGAGTAATAATTGATACCTTGACGAATAATACGATGATCTAACTCTCTAATCGAGGGTGAAGTCCTAGTTGTAGTTGGCTTTTTTCGTCTCGTCACTACTCCGGGGATCGGTCCTTCTTGATTTCCGTGGCACTATGTCTGGCGGTCACACTTCTTTTCCCTTTACCACTGCACGGCTCACCTATTTTAACCCAAAACTACCCCCTCCTATTCTCCCTTTAGGCCCGAAGATCGAGACGCGCCAGTGCTATGTCGAACAATTATCGATCTCTGGTAACTTATCGATTTAGGGTAATTTTACCCTCTTACAATGGAGTATTTAAATTTACTTCTTTAACATTTATATTTTGTTTGACATAAACAGCTACTCCTCCACTGGCATTTACCGAGTTAATTCTGATTTTATGAAAACAATTAAATTGTTTTATTTTTTCGAACGTATCATAGTTAAAATTAGTTTCTAATAAACAAAATATAGACAGATTGTGTTTAACTTTCAACATGTGGATTCGTTCTCGACGGGCTGCGAATCCATTTATACTTCATTGAATAGTTGGAATATTGTTATGTATTACATCCCATCTTCACTTCCTGAATTATTCTCCGAAAGGGACTCATTGAAGTCCTTGTCCAGTAAGTCCAAGGTTATAAGATTTTTTATCCTGGTAAATCTATTTTTCATACTCCTAGTACGTAGTAGAGGGTGAAGTTCGGTAAGGTTTGCAGCGAGGTCAGTTGCATCCTTAGTAAATTCATTTACTATAGCTGAGATATTTCTGCTCCCTACCGTTCTTTCTACAAAATTCTTAAATTCTAGAAAAATCAATTTAAATTTAGCTGGATTGGAGTCAATAATAGCGCGTAATGAGTCAAGTTCATTGTAAATTTCTTGTTTATCTTTTTCCTTGTGATTTATTAACATTCGTTCTTTTAGTTTATTGGTGCTTTCAGATGGATTGGCGGAACTTTTAAATTTATTGTTGTCCATTACTAATACATTTTCAGTCTCATTATTTTCAATTGTTATGTCTGCTGATGCACTGGTTGAAATCAAAAGCGGTCTTTTGTTGTTTAAATTCTTTTTTTCCATGTAGGCCTGATTAAGAATACCGGTTCTTCCACCTCCATTTGATCTTTTATCTCATCATTTTTCGCCGAATTTCTTAATATACTATTATTATCCAAACTCTTCTGGTTTTCCTCATCTACATTGTTTGTATTCTCCGGACATACTTTAGCTAGATGTCCCTCTTTTTTACATAGGAAACACATTAAGGTGTCAGGAGAAAAGTAAATCCAATAGTTGGTATTGTCGAAGTTGATCTGTATTTGTTCTGGGAGTTTGTTGTAATCCTCTGCTAATATATAAGTTTGTCGGCGGAAGCTAAGAATATGTGCAAATTTTATATTTGCTTAACACATCAACCAGGAATGCATGAGGAATAATCGGTGGAACGTTTGAGATTATTACTAGTTTATTTTGAGTAATTAGTGGCCTGATTTTAAGAGGAACTTTGTTTACTCGTACCGTTTTACGGTCGTTGACCAGTATCTCTATTACATTTTTACTTGCTAGATATATGCATATTCTGTTACCTGAGATACGTGAAATAAATCTTATCGAATTAGATGGTACTAGTCCCGCAATGGCTTTAGCATACTCTTTAATTGGAACTCCATCAATGCCGTCTAACAGAATTACTTGATCTTTGGTGGGAAATAAATCTGATTGCGCTACGTTTTAATAACTAGTCAGTGTTTTTGCTCCATTATAGGGCTTCTGTAGTCAGAAGGACACCTATTTAATTATTATATTTGACACTATAAAGTCACTACTTTTTACGTATAACAATTAACAGACGTTACGTACGCTTACTCTATTCGTATATAATAATACACACTATTACCAAGCCAGTGCTCTGGCTCACACGCGTCCGAACTGTTCGACCGCTCGAAAGAAACTAAATATTTTTAACTTCCCGCAAAGAAAATTGAAAATTTTCAAAAATCGGGAAGTTATTGGTTTCACCCCGTTTTTCGAAAATCGAGTTCTCATCAGATCTTGACGTTTTGAAGTCCTAGGAAGCTTCCCTGACTATTCCTGCGATGATGTCCGTCCCGACTAGAAATTACTTTGGGAATGCCCAAAGCATACATTGGGACCCCATTGGGTTTCGACGGGGGATGCCCAATAGGGAAAACCCAATGAGGATCCAATGGGAACCCGATTGGGAAAACCCAACGTCAAAATAATAAATTCTTGCTGGTTTTTCTCGATTGGGATTTCAGTGGGGCCTCATTGGGAAAACCCAACGTAGAAATAATAAATGATTGCCACGGCATAATGTAATAATAGTTTATTTTATCTGAGATCTATTGAAAAACGGGATTGCGAAATTTATAAATAATCTGTAAATTTAGCCAATCGTTCATTTAGATGTAAAACAATCATCCAAATACGTGTGTACACAGTAAAAAATTTTGCGTCATTTTTAACACAAAAATATATGTCAAAAAAAATTTAACATAAATTTTGTGTCATTTTAACATAAATGTTTTATGTTAAAAAAATAACACATTTTTGTGTTAAATGTTACATAAACTTATGTCAAAATAATCCATGGTTCATCCGAAGATTTTTGACACTTGTAAGTGTCGAATATTTACACAATAAAATGTTAAGAAGTGATCTCCCTAGATTGATAATGCTTAACATCAATTATTTTCAATGAAAAACATTCAAGTTATCAAAAATTTCATAAATTTTCCAGATAGATATCCGCCAATTTCAATATCATTGAAACAATATTGTAAAATAATTATATCAATTAAAAAACTGTTATATATTTTGAAAAAAGTAAACGTTCAACAAAAAATATATAGACTTTGGAAGTTAATTATTTTTATTAAAAATATTTCACACTAAATTAAATTGACATTTACGGTTGATACACTCAAATCACTTTCCACCAATAAAACATTAAATTTAACAATCACTTTTGAGTATTTTTAAAATATACTTTTAACAAAAAAAAAATTTTGTAAAACAAAATTTTTTCGATGTTTATATGACATGAGATGTAGAATGTACAAGATGGCGACGATTATCTCGCCTAAAAAAGTAGAGAGCAGTTTCTGACACATGTTTATGTAAAATCAACACAACTTAAATGTTGATTTTATAATGACATTTTTGAAATGTTACTTTTTTATAAGATAACACTTTTTTTGTGTTGGAAAAAATGGGAACTAATAACACAATTGTATTATGTGAAATTGACATAAAAAAGTGTTAGATATTTGACACGGAGAATTTTTGACGCGATGACGGAAAATTTTTTACTGTATAGGGTGTGCCGAAATTCAATTTCCGTGAAGAACCTTTTAAAGTTAGAATTTTGAGTTCCGCTTTTAACAGAAGCTGTGTTTGGGCATTTTCTGAGATGTTTTGGGTTGAGACGATTTATTTCATTTTCCATTTCATAGAATTTTTAACAGGAGTTTTTTTTGGGCGTTCCCGTTGAAATTTCCACATTTGGCCGAAAGAAATTTTTCAAGAAATTGTGTTCGCGGTTTTTCACATTTTTCCATGCGTAGTTTTTTTGTAATAGTTTTTTATTTAAATAAATAATGATTTTTTTTCCAAAATTTAGATTGGGTTTTGATGGGGATTTCCCCATTGGGGCCCAAGAGGGGTAGCCCAATGAGGACCCCATTGGTCTTTGCGTTACATCCCGATGTGGGGCCCCAACAGGGGATCCCAATGTGGACCCCATTGGTTTTACTTTTAAATTTCTAGTCGGGGTATGTCTGTATATATATATATATATGATCATATATGATTACAACATGTGATATTATGATAATAATATAATATATCGTATAATAATAATATCAGTATTAGTATAAGTAAACTATTTAGTTGATGTTGAAAAAATTTTAATAGTTTAACATGGTTATTCAATTAAAATTTGTTACACTTGATTTTTAACTATAAATTATATTATGTTTTTACTTATAAAATTATCTGTAATGATAGTGTCCTTGTTAAAAATTATAAATAGTTTCATAAATAAAGAGTAATTCATCAAGTTTGATTATTACATTGTATTTTGTATCATACTTGATGTAAAAAATTTATTGTTAATAAAAAAGTTATGTTGTAAAAGAAAGAGTATGATTGCAAAGTTCTTTATATTTACCAATTAGTTATGATAATTATCATCTCTTAAGTAAAAATTTAATTATAAATTTTCCGCTATTAGATTGCGCTTAACTTCTCCTTCTTCCTGCATGATATTTTCAGGGTAAACATAATTTTCGTTGATGTTATGAAATATATTTTCTTCAGGTTCAAGTTCACCTTCAAATAAGTCATTATTATCTATAGAAAGGTTATGTAACACACAACAAGCCATGATTAACTTCGAAATTTTTGCAACTGTCGTGTATTCTACACGAATTAGCTGTCTGAACCTTCCTCTCAATAATGCAAAGCTATTTTCAATTTTAACCCGAGTTGCACTAAATTTTGAGTTGTATCTTTGTTGGATGTTGGTTAAATTGCCATAATTTTTGTATGGTGTCAAAAAATTTTTAGACATTGGGTACGCTGAATCGCCAATAATATGGTATTGATCACCTAATTGATGAATAATGGGATATATAAACGATAACTTGAATATTCGTGCATCATGACATTTCCCAGAGACACCAGTGAAACAATCAATAAATCTTTTATTAGCATCACAAATAGCTTGTAAAACCAAAGAGGTTTGATGATGACGATTAACGAATGTAGAAGGCATCTTATGGTGAGGACATCTAATGTCAATGAACATACCGTCGATGCAACCTACAACGCCAGGAATGCCTTGAATCTGCGAAAAAAAAGATATAAAAAGTATACAAGTATTAAAGGATTAGTAAGAGTAGAAACAGAGTGCTCATGTGTTGATTACAGCTTGAAATTCAGTAGCTTTAATATTTTTTTCTTCGTCGGTTCTCGGAAAACATATTACTTGTGGAGAAATATTTAATAAAAAATTAATGACTCTATCGTTACATTGGTGCAATGTCGACTTAGCGATACCAAAACGATCTGCCACACTTCGGAGTGTTGTTTTATTACAAGCGTACCTTAATTGAATATATATTTTCTTTAGTAATCAACAATAAAAAAATTAATATTTGTAATTTTATACATACCACAAAAATGCTAATACATGAGTTTCAGCTGATACCATAGGACTATGAGTATCAGCATTACAATAAAATGGACTTTCGGCAAACATCTGAATCAATTTGTCACAGGTATTTCTTTGAATACGAAAGTGACGCCGAAACTGCAAAAATCAAGTAATACAATTAATACTTTTTTTTTAAATACTTTAAAGCATAAAAAAATTAGTTTAGCAACTAAAGTGAATGTTTGTTAGTGAAAAAAAATTATAGTTGAAGACTTCTAAAGAAGTAAAAACTACGTGAAATTAACTAAACTTACCTCTTCATTTGTATATAGATAAACAACATTCTCAATGTAATTTTTTATTTTTGGTGTTTCTCTTTTCTCAGACATCAGCAGCCATTGATGAATTTCGTCGTCTGAGCTATCAGACGAAGAACTCAAAATAGCATCAATTAAATATTGATATTGATTTTCCATTAGATAGCTTTTCACGAATAACTATATCACTTTTTTTAAAAATGTTGTTTTTTGCTTATATTTTTATAATAACAAATATTATCGTTGTTTTTATCAATATTATACACTATGATGTGACAAATAGACGCCAATGCTTATCTCCTTTACTGATCATCAGCTGTTGGCTTTCTAACAGGTAAATTCACACTTAGTTTCATGTCAATTTGTCTTTTGTTTACCGATTTGAATTTTTAATTTGAATTTTGCGCGTAAAAAAACAAAAATAGTCGACGCCCCGGGGCGCCGGGACGGTGGGTCCGAACACACCATTTGAGAAATTGCAAAAAAACTACAAAAAAAATTTTTCGAAAAGTGGTTTTCTTGAAATAACTTTTAAACGGCTTTACCGATCAAATCCAAAAACTAATCAGGTCTTAACATCAAAAAACCGCGTCGAACGCCGCCAATGCGGTCAAAATCGGTTGATTCGTTCGTGAGTTATCGTGAACGAAAGAAAACCAAAAAAATTGTTTTTTCGGGATTACTCTAAAATTTTAGATTTGATCAATTAAAGCCTGAAAATCACTCACGAGGATGATAAAACTGCGTCGAACGCCGCCAACCGCGTGAAAATCGGTTGATCCATTCAAAAGTTATTGCGATTTGAAAAATCCAAAAATTGTGTTCTATGAAACTTATATCAGACTTTTGAGCTGGAAGAGCTCAAATGCATCAAAATATTATCTCTCCGAACTCAGTGAGCTCAAAATATCACATAAATTATATTTTCAGCTCAAAAATCTCAAAAATGTCATAAGTACAATTTTAAGCGCTCAGGTATGGAATTGGCGGGAAGTTGCAGAGATGGCCTTTAGGGTGAACCGTTTTCCTAATTTGTTTGTTTTTAGTTATAATTATTAATAAAATCAAAAATGTTCAATCGAATAATTATAAAATTTTTCGGTAATTGAAAATAAAATTTTAAAAATTACTCATTTCTTAGATAACAACTATTAAATAATGGTAATGCTGGTAAAAATATCGTTATTGCCGATGTCTGACTATGAATAAAACTTAAACCAGAAATAACTTCTAAAGGAATTTCATCGAAAAATTATAAGAGAGCATTTTTGTAGACCATTCAATTTCTCATCAGAATATGCATCGATCATAGTCATAGTGAAAATTTTTCTGAAGAAAAAAAATTAATTGCAAAAAGTTCAAAATTCCCATGTTATTTAAATGGGAAATGTAACTCGATTTCGGCACGGTTTAATTTGGTAATTAAGAGCTTATTTGTGTAAGATATTTTTTTTTTTTTGATCAAGAACTAAAAACCCAGGGGGCGATAGCGAAAAAAAAATCAACTTGGGAAATAACAGACACCCTAATCCACGCCCGTTACAATGTTTTTATCAATTATTACTTAGGAATTATAACTATATCGAATTTTCATTATTACTACAGTAACATTGTACTGTAGTGCTTGAAGAGTATGCTTTTGAAGGGTATATATTGCAATTATCTCTTGTTTAAAGAGGTAAATCAATTTTAAATTTCAACCGTTTATAAATTATGCATTTGAATACCTATTATTCAAGTTTCAAAGATGTTTTGAAACTTTTTTGCGCCATCCAACTACCTTAAACTAACATCTTATTTCGACTAAAAAATGAACATGGAAATTTCATGTTTCAAAATCGAAATTTGAGTAATCATAAAGAACTTACCTGATAATTTTTCTTCTGTTATTAGGATGTAAACGTCGCGCCATTTCCGGATCTACTGATGCTAATTTTTGATGCAATGTTTCATTTGAATGCTCATTATCATCGTACTTCATTTTTTTTAAGGTCACAAAACTTTTGACTTTATCGTCATCATTTAATTCAAAATCATCGGTTGTTGGGCAATCGAAAACTTGACTATCGTGTCTCTTTTTCGACATCTCAGACGCTTCAGGATCATCAAGAAGAATATGCCAGAGTAGTGACTCAATATAATAATTTGTGCCTCCCACTATGATAGGCATTTTTCGCTTAACTATTAAATCGTTTATCTGAATTTATTAAGAAAAAATCGCAAAAGGTTTGGTACTTTATGTTATATCAAAAAAAAAAACTATTTGTAGTGAAAATTTAATGTTAAGACTCATGGCAGTTCGTTATTCAATTTTTGTTATGGAATATCAGAAAAACATTGGAGCGTTAAATGTTGAAAACACATTCATGTGCACTAGGGTGGCGCAAAAAAACCGACTATTTTTAACTTCCCGCTAAAAATCTCAGATTTTCAAAAATCGGGAAGTTATTGTTTTTACCCCGTTTTGCAAAAATCTAGTTTTCATCAGATCTCGACGTTTGAAGGTCACAGGAAGCTTCCCTGACTACCCCCGCGATGTTGTCACTATGTCTGTATGTATGTATGTATGTATGTATGTATGTATGTATGTATGTGTGTGTGATTATGTGACTCGCTTATAACTTTTGAACGACTGAACCGATCGGAATGAACTAAACGGCGTTCTAAAGAGTTCCCTCAAACTTAGATTTCCTGAGAATTTTAACCGATTCGGACCGATAGATTTTAAGAAATCTTGAAAAATCTCAAAAAAATAAGAAAAAAATAATTTTTGAAAGTGGTTTTTTTGGAATATCTTTTAAACGGCTCTATCGATCAACTTCAAAAACTAATCCGCCCTTAAGCTTGAAAAACCACGCCGATCGTCGCCAATCTGGTCAAAATCGGTTGATTCGTTCGTGAGTTATCGTGAACGAAAGAAAACCAAAAAAAGTGTTTTTTCGGGATTACTCTAAAGTTTTCGATTTGATCAATTAAAACCTGAAAATCACTTATGAGGGTAATAAAACTGCGTCAAATGCCGCCAACCGCGTGAAAATCGGTTGATCCATTCAAAAGTTATTGCGATTTGAAAAATCCAAAAATTGTGTTCTACGAAACTTCTTTCTCCGAACTCAGTGAGCTCAAAATATCACATAAATTATATTTTGAGCTCAAAAATCTTAAAAATGTCATAAGTACAATTTTAAGCGCTCAGGTATGGAATTAGCGGGAAGTTACAGGGATGGCCTTTAGGGTGAACGTTGTGCTTTTGAGAGAAACGGTCACATAGATAATTATTTTTTAAGAGATTGAATTTCGACATTTTTTAATATCTGACTGGTAGTAAAAATTTTCTGAATTTTAGTAAATTTACGAAATTATTTCTTACGGGAAAAAAAATATCACTCTGGTAACTATCCAGTGGTTCGTGAACGTAGTATTGTGATAAGTACAAAACAATTTCATTATTTTCACAAAATTTCGAATCCTGACTAGCACGAGTCAAGTGAATTATGAATTTGTCAATACGTATGAGGTAAAATACCCAGTAGTTAAACAGTTTTTAAAGTAAAACGTATTAAATATGTTATATAGTATAATATATAATATGAATCTATTAATGCAAAAAAAAAAAGCATAAACATCCTAGTAAATGGAATCGATTTTTTGAGCAGTAACTAACCAGTTCAATTAGACTTAATTCAGAAACTGGTGAGTATAATATCGAGTTTCTGACAAGTAATTGGACAGTTTTACAAGAGATTCAGAATAACATACGACTTAAGACTACCTTTACATTAAAATATCTCAAAAACTAATGAAAAGTAGTTGAAGCAAATGGTGAATGAAATGTAGAAAAAAGATTTACGTACAAAATGAGCTAACCCCGATGTCTCTACGACCAATAGTTAATGAGATAAATATTTTAATTTTTTAAGTAAAAAAGTACGGTTTCGCTCAAGGGATTAGTTAAAACGCCGCGAAAAATTGATCGATTTGACTATAATAAATTAAAAAAAATTTTTTGAGCTTAGCTATACGGTGACATATTAATATTTTATTAATCAATTTTTCATTTTTATTTCTTTGTTGCTATTAATATTATCATTTGTATTTCACAAAGCACATTGAAATTTTAACAGTTTGTTGTTGAATAATTTATTCAATTTTATTTATTAATTTAATTAAACCCAACAGCTTACAGCATTAACAGGGTTGATAGTTACAATGGTTAGTATATGAAAAAACTTGTAATGTATAACAAGATGACTTATAAATACTACAGTAATTTAATAATAAATTTTCAACAGTAGTTTATAATTTTAAAGACAATTTACGTATAAAAAAATCTGGAAAACGGTTGACCCTAAAGGCCATCCTGCAACTTTCCGCTAATTCCATGTCTAAGCGCTTGAAATTGCACTTATAACGATTGATGATTTTTATGCAGATACTTCTATTTTTACAACAACAATAAAATTTACATGCCTGAATTGTGATTACATACTATCTGCTAACAAATTTGTTCAAGTACTGGGTATTTTACCTTAGCAATGATAGCGACGGTAGCGACATAGTCGTGCGATATCCGAATCCATGTTAATCGTGATCATCGCAATTCAGTGTACCGAATATATACTAGGGTGATGATTTGAAAATTTTTTTTTGCTTGACGTCTCAAAAGTTTCTTTAGGGTAAGAAAAGGTTTTTTCCCGCCTGAAAAAAATTTTTGATTTCAATTATAGATTAGCCTCAAAGAGGGTCCCCTTTCCCATTTAAATAACATGGAAAAAGAATTTTAGCTTAAAAAAATAATTTTTTCTCGGAAAAAAAATAGTAAAAATTCTTTGACAAATGTTTCTTGTAGGAAAGTAAATTCTTTACAAAATTGATTTGATGTAAAATTCTTATAACTTGAACGGTTTAGAAGCTATATATAACTAGTTAAAATAAACTAGTTAAAAAGATAATAAGTACAGTTGTTTTTGTTTAAAATTGATGATAAAAAGTGAAAATTACAAAATCTCTTTTTATGTGCATTCATTTAAAATCCATAAAAATTTGTTTCAACTTTGAGAGCCTATAACTTTTAAACCGTACAAGTTATGAAAATTTTATATCAAATCAATTTTATAGAGAATTTAATTCCCTACACGGAAAGATGAAAATGACACTGCATATCCTCGCATATTGTACTCAGTCATATCTGTGGTAAAAAAAAATTTCAGATAATATCAAATATACTCCAGATTATATAAAACTAGACTTAACACGCTCGCTTCGCTCGCCTTCATTCTTTTAAAAATCCCGCCACTATCTCAGTCAACAAATCAACAACCGAATAAAATAGTCACAGAAGTGACGTAAAACGATACGACATCCGGCCATCAACTTTTTAGAAGAGGATTATTTTTGTATTATACTCAGTGTAATCTCCGATTTGACCAAATAATTTGGCTGGTTATGCCGCGTAAGATTACACTGGATATAATCCGGAAAAAAATGCCGTATAATTTGAATTAAGCTCGGTAGAAATTTTGATTATACCCACAATAACTCCGCCATTTTTTTTTTCTAGCGCCTGCGCGTGAAGTGCTGTTTACAATTTGTGAGTTATAGTCAATCAGTATGTTGAACATTAATAAAATATAAATCAGTAAATTATTTGATTGAGTGACCATTTAGATTTTTTTCTAGATAAAAATTTTTTTGGAACGAAGTTCCTTACGGCAGGCTTGGAGCGGATAGGGATTTTGCTGGGGGACCTAACTGAAAAAAATGTGATAGTAAAACCGTAAGAAAAAAAGCGTGGAAAAAAAAGCGTTAAATGAGACGTGCGCAGGCGCCACAGTCGTATACACAGCGAGTAGTGTATAATATCTTATCTTTTTCCCTCTTTCTTTTCGTTCTCTCATTTCTTCTCTCTCCATTACCACTCCACCCCGCCAATGCATAGTATATCGCGTGCTTAAAGGTAAAAGGGCTTATAGCTAAGGGTTAATAGGGATTTG